>WSTV01000158.1:0-52173 GCA_019632285.1 Tulasnella sp. 332
CCCTAGATCTTCCCTAACAGAATCGACGCGTTCTTAAGATTAGGGAAGCGTTCCCCCCGTACCAGTTGAGATCGTATCCTCTATAGCCCGTCTACTCGCCTGGAACTCAAAGAACTTACGGATGAGAACGGTGTTGTCGGCTGGTAAGACCATGACCTGACGGCTTCTTCTGTTCTGTTTCGTTGCACGGCCTTGCACGGGCGACCCCATGACGAACAGTTCGAAGAAGTCTCCGATCTCCAACTTCTCCAGATTCGGACACAACATGGTGAGGTACCTGGTGAATGGATCGATATCCTCTTTCTGGATTTCGAGCCAGCGAAAGTTGAGGACTTTGAGAGACGATAGTGGGGTATGCTTCGGCCCAGTTTGGGAGGGAGGGAATCCCGAGATGTGGACGCGGTGGTGTATATTCAACCTTTGAAGTTGACAACCACTCTTGGTTCCCAGGGAAGCGAAGATGTGCCATGTTGTTAGGAGGTCCGCTCCATTGTGACACAAGGTTAGATCCCGCAGATCGGGGAACGGACCACCGACCGGATCCCAGTCACCTTCCATGTCGCCTCCACTGCTCATCAACACCAACCGCTGTATTTTCTCATGCCTTGGCAACTTTAATGCCTTTGGCGACCCCCTCACTCGGATGTACAGGTCTTCCAGTAGCGGAGACGTTTTCAGGATGTGGAGTAGTACTGCTATAGGCGCATGTACCGTGAAGTGGAGGATTCTGAGCGCGGGTATGATTGCTTTCATGAAGGTCACTTCAAAATCCGCTGGACATTTGGTGACGGAGAGGTGGTATAGCGCTGGGAACGTAAAGGCTGTTATGTCGGGTGCCTCGTGTACCTCAATATCACGCTCCCAGGAGACATCCAGAATTCCCAGACTAGGGAGCGATGCCAGCGTAATGAAGTCAACTGTAGAGAGGTCTCCTTTGTATGTGAACGATTTGAGGGAGGTGAAGTTCGAGCAGTTGAAAGATTCACTGCAAACCGTCAGGTGTCGGATATGAGGTGCCCTACAGCTCAGCATCGACGTAATTTCGGTCGTAATATAGTTAGTTGTGACCTCCTTTAGCTCCGGAGTGACGACGATGTCAAGAAGCGTGGTGTATAGTTGAGAGTGGCTGCCAGGTGTAACATGCCAATCGCTCCCAAAATTGGGATTGATGTCAAGACGGGAGAGCTGGCGGCAGATAGGTCTGCCGTAAGACCTCTGAAGCTCCTCTATTGTATCGAGGACGTTCCAATTGAGAGTGATGTCCAGCTCGAGCCACTTCACTTTACTGGCGTATTTCTCCTCCAAATGTGCTTGGCGATCCCCAGTCATCTGCTCATAGAGAGGAGAAGCATTTTGAGACCATGTAAGTGAGTCATTTATACACATCTCGAAACTGATTGCAGACTCACGGGTTTGGCGCCATCAACGATCTCCGCGAGAGGGACCAAAACCGACAACAAGCGACTGAGCTTGATCCGGCCCGTTTTCCACCTTGTCTCCAAAGCAGGTCCTGTCCAATCTTTGCAGGTCTGAGCCATGTTAAAGAGGTCCTCGGAGGAGAGATTCTCTAAGATCTCCAACAAGACTTCAGGGACAGCTAGTGCAGCGTGTGGTTGCGTGGTCGGTGTGTTCCCGCTCATTGAGGTTACACTATGCCGATGATATATGGAGTAACGGGCTCAGTCGTTCCAGATGGTTTACAGGGGGCTGGAGATGAGTGTGGTGAGTAACGTGCCTCGCATTCGAACAAACACGCACTGCCGTTTCAAAGTAGAAAGCGTCTCAGGCGGAGAAATGGGCAGAAAGGCGATCGTGACTGTGCTCTTTTAGCCTGATAGCTACAGCATGTACACTTCTCCTGTGTCTTCCTTAACTAATAGCGTTAGTATTTGACACCGTCTGAGATCTACTTTTGAGTCTACGCTCTGACTTCGCCCTTATCTCGTCTCTCCAGTTTTGTGAACCGCATGTGATCTAACATGACGAAGACGAGGCTATCAACGTACCTCTGATATCTGTCTTTTCTTTTCTTTCATATGACGTGAGGCAATGCATCTAAATGGGAATGTATTCAGTCTTTTTGTTCTGACCCGCATGCTACGCTCAAGGCGAACCATGCGGTTTCTTCTGATTATTACGAATACGCATCTTTTTTTCTTCTACATTTACTTGGCCGCGGCATAGGAGGAAAAAAAAAGGTCTCTCTCATCCTATATATATATGTATGTATAAAGCTGCACAAAAAGAAGTGAAAAAGACTACCGGCGTCCATCCAACACATTGATTCGCGAGGTGTCAAGTGAGAGTTAGAGTTTTTCGAAAGTAAAAGGAAAAAGAGGGAGAGAGAGAAAAGGAGGAAGTCCTTGAATCCCCGAGTCACTGGACTCTGTGGGTCACAACACCTTCGGCATACAAAGATAGCATCAGGAAGAAGGGAGATGGATTAACACTGAAGCGCCGAGGCCATCTATTAGACTCATCTTCACATGAAAAAAAGGACGCAAACGCATAAATATTAGATGCAGGAAAGATGATTTCCCCCGTTATACCGGTTGCAACTCGGATATGTCGACATTTATGCTTGCCGGTTTTTGTAGCCAATTTAAGGTGAGAAGGCTCAAGACAGGCCTATCGGAGAACTCATGGAGGGAACGTCCCCCCCTCCCACATTCAGGCACGCGGGCGAAGCGTGAGGAAGATCAATCACATGGTCCATGGAGAAGAACGTGGCGATTGTCTACCCGCTTATGATATGACGAACCGCAAACTAAACCCAAAGCGTCAGAGGAAGGAAGAGCGGGAAAAGGAGAAAGTAAAAAGCCACGTAGTGATTGCATTGCACAAAAAATAGAACCGGAAGTCGCGAGTTCAAAACGCTGCAGGATGTTCCCGTTGGACAGGAGATAAAGGAACGAACATGCTTGTCTCCAATGCAATCATTCGCGCGAAGTTCTAGGGCACGCACACATAGCTGCGGTATCGGTGGCTGATGCGGGCATTCAGTCGAGTCGAGGTTCGCAAGAAGGCCCCGAATGATCTCAGTTGTGATATAGATTGCGCCACAACGGCGTCCAGTTGAGCGTGTGGTCACATGCGATCCATCAAAGAGGGACAGAAGAAGATGACAGTGGAAGAGTCACCGATACTGCAGCAGAGGTGGTGAGAGAAATGGTGGCGATCGGTCCTGGAATCGGCGTACGTGCCGGTCGGGCCGGTGGCGACGAAGAGCTTTGAGATCTTGAACTCTCCTCTATCCATGCAAGTTACCGCAAGACTAGGGGTTCGAATCCAACGAAGCTCTGTTCCATGTCCCCCTTCCCTTCGCGAAGGGTGGCAAAAAAAAAGAAGAAGACAGAAACGAAAGTGGGATGTGACCGAAACTCTCAAAAAAGAACAACTTGGACTTTCCCGCCCTTGACGAGTTCACGTAGAGGCGCAAAGCCAAGGATGGAGGAGAACACCTCTTTAGCAACTTCGGGTATGTCGAGTATGGATCGGTTTTTCGAGTCGCGGTGGGAGGCGTCAAGGACAATATGTGTGAGGGCAGTCGTTTGAAGCGCTATAACATTGAATCACCGATTCGGAAGAATTAAATCAATGAAGAGAGATAAGTGAAAAAAAGAAGAGGATCGGGCACATGCAATGCGTCATGTGTTCTTTTTAGAAAGGGGACGTACCTTTGCTGGCCAGTAGTTTGCCTATCCGATCAGGTGTTCCAATGGCGATACTGACTTTGGTCTTGTGCAGGTAATCGATCTGCTCTTGGACCTTGATGTGCTTCGCAAACAGCTGGACAATGTGAGATAGGGGTGGGACACGTTTACAGCACGTCAGTTCAGGCAGGGAAAGGAAAAGGAAAACAAAGTAGTCAAAAAAGAGTCTAGGTCAGTACAGGGCTGAATGTTGTTGCAATATCCACACATCAACAACTCGCCGAGAGACTCAGACACGAACGAACCTTGGCTACTTCGCCCCCTTTGTCTCCCGGCAGCTTTCGACATTTCTTGACCACATCGATGACTCGTAGGGCGGCGCCGGAGAGGAAGATGGCGGTGGGCGCTCCATAATGTTGGGGCTTCTGGGTGAGCCGAGAGTGCAACCGCGGGGTGGCTGTATCCGTGATGGAGGAGCGATCGCAAACGAGGAGACAGGGTTCAGCTCTAGATAGCGCTCTAGGTAGGACACTCTCCAAGCTCTCGGCGCTAGTTGAGGTACGGCGAGGACTCGCCTTGTCGGAAGAATTCTGACAGAGAATCCAGATTGCGACGCCGATCGAAGGTGGTCGTTGTGTCGACGATATTTGCTTCTGTTTTTGGAAATGTCGGCCAGATCCCAATAGATTACGATTCGCCAAGAGCAAAAGGGTGTAGAAGATGTGGAATTTTATTGCGTGTCAGTGTCGGACGAGCTCTCTCATTGGTGGTCGGGCCCGTTTCGTGTGAATGGGAGAATGAGGGGGACAGGACCCCGCGGATCGACTTACCGGGGATGAGCATATCTTCCAGCTCCATCTGTGAGATGCCCTTGAAAGTGCGCCTGCACTTATCTTCTATGTACTGGGCAATGAGTGATGGGGATTGACATGCCGTATTATCCATCGGCGGTGGTGGCGCATCCGATTCCTGCTTTGACTCGACCTTTCGTTTCTATTTGAGTAGGGAAAGAAAGAAAGAGAGAGAGAAGAGAGAAACACGGATCGAGATCAAAAATGAGCAATCCTCCGTGTGCGGCCCATCTCCCTATCTCCAAAAGAAGTTTTGATAGTATTATTTTTTCTTTCTGACCTTGAGTTTGCCTTGTTCCATCTCTTTTGCTTTTCGTTTGTGCTTCTTATCAGACTCGGTGGGTTGCGCAATCGGGTTGACTCTCCGTTCTGGCGGTGCCCCGTCGTCTTCCCCAAGGACAGACTCCGCTTCGACGTCGCTGTCAGCAAGGATGACATGACTGTCGAGTATGTAATTTTCTTCAAGATCGTCGGCGCCGGGGGTGATGATGGGGCGGCGAGATGTCATTGGGGTGATGATTTTGTGTATGTGGTTTGGAGGGTAAGGGAAGGGTCGGGGTGTGCAGTAGATGGAGGTGGGAAATGAATGTATGGAGTAAAACCTGCGACGAAGAAAGAGATAGAGAGAGACGTGTGTAGCGTATGGCGAGGCACGGAGGTCGGAGGTAGTAGAATTGAAAATAAAAAG
This sequence comes from Tulasnella sp. 332, assembly GCA_019632285.1. Classification (NCBI taxonomy): domain Eukaryota; kingdom Fungi; phylum Basidiomycota; class Agaricomycetes; order Cantharellales; family Tulasnellaceae; genus Tulasnella; species Tulasnella sp. 332. The sequence goes on from WSTV01000158.1 coordinate 5,193, forward strand.
TTTGAATGGGAATCGCGTAAGCCTGTGCACCGACCCCATAAATCCCTGTATCTTGGGGTTATCTATAAAGTGTGTCAGATTGATTGACTGCGACCAGCCAGAGATAGCGGCAAGGCTCCCCTCCTTCCACTCATCTCACACCGTCGCCCATCTAAACCTCCTTTTTTTCAGCTACCATCATTCTCGGTGCTTCTTGGGACCGCAGGACCGTTTCGTATCTACCCCGGGTAAGCCAATCCTTCCAGTAAACCCGACAGATTGGATTCTGAAGACATCTAATTTGCAATATAGCCTTCCTCTTACCGCTCTACAGGGATTCTCGAAGGGAACGGATATATTGCGACCGTACCCAAAGGCGTTCCAATCCCTCACCATTCATTCCAACCCCTTTCAGATATTCCATCCCATATCATCATTAACCCCAATCCATGAACACCCATCGTCCAAAGTCAGCCCCCTCAAGCTCATCCTTAAACTTCCCCGGTCTCGATCATCGAGGCGCATCCCCGACAACTCTTCTCGTCTGTCTCGCCAGCTCCATCGTACTCGCCGGCTTGGCACTGCTCATCCAATCAGACTCTCCTGTCATCCCTGCCACCATCCGTACTTGCACACGACTCTGGAAGTCGGCCGCTGGATCTATTAGCGACGAACAGGACGAACAACAACGGCAGCAGAAGAAACCCAGCTCTTCAGCAATGTCAAACTCGAACGCGGGTGGGCAAAGGTCACGTCAGTCCAATCCGCAATCGCAACCATCATCACTATCACAATCGCCAACCTCGAAACGAGGCGGTCGGAAACAGCAGAGACGCAGGTTAAACAAGGACGCTCGTGCGGCTGCTGCTGTCACAGAAACCCCTGCTACAGGTGCTGCTGTGGAAACTGAGGCAAAGGCGGTGGAGATCGGGGCAAGCAGGTCTTCCCCAAGCTCTGTGCCTATCGTCCAAACGCCTCAGCCACCGCTACACAAATCGTTACACGCGAGAATGACAACACCTCCAACGACTCCCTCCAAACAACGAAAACCTAGCGCTAACACCACAGCATCGCCTCAAAAGCCGAAGCGACAAACTAAGCGCCCAGTGGCTAAAGCGACGTCATCCTATTCCGACATCCTCTCCTCCATCCTCAACCCTCGCGCCGCCGTATACGAGTTCCGTGCTCAGTACCACCAAGATCCTCTCTCCTCGCTTACCACCACAGCAACCAATACGCCCCTTCCCGCACCGCAACAAGCCCTCCCACCGGCTACCGCATTCTCACCTCAACCGACTTCCCTTCCTCTCCCAGTTTCACTCCCAACAACCCAGTCTCCTTACTACCATCAAATCTATGATGCAATCCTGGTTCTGGACGTGGAAGCTACATGTGCCGCGGGATCCACGTTTGATTACCCCAATGAGATTATTGTGAGTTTGCGTTTGCTGCGCGGGGTCTAGTCGTTATGGAGACCTCGGTTAAAGCAAGATGAAAGATCTTTCAGCCCCATTTGCTAACTTTGTACCTTTTCATTATCTTAGGAATGGCCGGTCCTCCTCATGCGGTGGGTTGACGAAGACACCCCAAACGGTACCGAACAGAAGCTCGTTATCGTGGACGACTTCCGGAGCTACGTCAGACCCACATGGAGGCCCCAACTAACGGATTTCTGCAAATCTTTGACGGGAATCAATCAGGTACGTTTTAAATTGCTTCTTTTAATCAGTCGTTATCAAATCTCTGACTAAAGAAGTGGATTTATTTATTTATTTTTCTTCAAATAGGTCGATATCAATGTCGCTCCCACCTTCCCGGAGATGCTGGTATCCTTCGAGTCATGGTTGCAGAAACATGGTCTCATTCCGCCGCCGACCGCGCTTCTGACCCCGCCCGCTTCAAGGTGTGCTTCTCCCGTGCCAGCGATGAAGCGGCCACCCACCCCTCCTTCATCATCATCCACTCAGTCATCGTACACGCCACCCCTTCTTGAGTGTACCTCACCTATGATCTCACCGTCCATCACGATATCCCTCGCGTCATCATCCTCTTCCTCGTCATCTTCCTCGTCCGGCTCTTTGTCCACAAGCTCGACGCGAAGCTCCTACAGCGCTGCGGCATCGTCCTCGTCGGCTATGACATCTCCCGCACCCACCTACGCCTCCCTCTTCTCACCCTCAAAACCACTACCCATGGCACTCCAGCCAGAGGTCGTCTACGAAAACTCCGAGTGGGACGAATATGGGCAAGGAGGATATGGGTATGGGTACCAAGCGGAGGGCACAGGACCGCGTTTCGCGTGGGCGACAGATGGACCTTGCGATCTGAGGGACTTTGTCGTCAAGCAGTGCTTCATCTCCAAGATCCCCATTCCCGAGTATTTCTTGGGAGACGTGATCGACGTGAGACGCATCGTTGGATCTTGGGTCGAGACCACACCACCACCACCACCACCTGCTCCGTCCGCCAAAGCCGGTGCGAGCAGCAACGGACGGGCGCCGCATCTACGACATGGGAAACGACAATCGCTCAATATCCCGCTTCAACTTCAAGCCCTGGCTCTTGGCTCCTTTTCAGGTCAACAGCATCGCGGGATCGATGTGAGTGAACCATTTTTCTTCCTTGATGTCAACTTTACCATTCAAATCTCGATCCTGAATTATTATTTTTTCCCTTCTTCTTTTTCTCTCAGGATGCTCGAAATATCTCGAGGATCATGCAGGCTTTGTCCGCAAAGGGCGTCCAGCTCGAAGGGAACATGTATGTGAACCCGAATCGACGCTGGTTTTGGATGGGCGCCGCAGGAGAGGTTGTACTGCCACCCTCGTCCATCATCGCCGCTATCGTCCCACCACCAACAACCTTACCACCTTCTACCACAATCTAAAGCTTCGTGAGCTTGCACGGATTTTTCTTTCCCTTGTCATCTCATCTGCAACCTCATTTCGGACAAAGCATTTCTACATTAACTCTCACTGATATCGCCTTTTTTTTTTCCCTATTGTGCTTTTAACTGGGCTTTGGGCCGTTTGCTCTCCTCTGCTCTTTTTCTTTTTTTCTTTTTCTTATCCCGTCCTGTCTCGCTTTTTTGCAATACCCTCCGTCCTACGCGGCGGTGTCAACTTTGTATCTGTGTTTTCACCAATTCTCTGTTGTATCCCCTGTTCTTCGCTACTTATGTTCGTTCAAACCGCTCCTACCCCCTTCCACCTCGCTCACCAGACCATCTTCTTGGCCTAGAGACGGGCCACCCGCTTTTGTATATTGTATGTTCGCACTTTGTTCTGTATGTCACAACAAATCAAGGATGAATTCAAGCAATGATTTTGATACGCACACACACAGAGTTACCAAGACGAAGGTCATAAAAGTAATGACGTGCGAAGGCCTTGAACTGAGGGGGGGAGGGGGGGGGAACTGGCCTCGATGGAGTTTTGATCGGATTCTCGATTCTGGGCTTGGTCCATCAAACGGAAACTGGGGGGTGTTTCGTCAAGGGCACATGTCAAAACTCGGTGATGAATGGAAACAAGCCCTTTGATCAAACCATCACCTCCTCCTCAGCGACCATCACTCCAAAGCGATCATGTGTAAAAAAGATTCACTTTTCCAGGCTTCCACTTCCCCAGAAAGTTAGATGGTTTCCGTTTGCGCTTCCTCAGCGAACAGGCTGTTCCCTGCCCTGTCAGGGCCCGCAGAAGGTGGATCATGACGGTAGAACTCGGAACGCATGGGTCGGACCATATGGACAAGCGGTGAGGATCGCACCGATTTGGCTAAACCGGTGAACGGCAGAATTATAGCTAAAGATTGATGCAGGTTTTGGGGTATAGCGGCTGAGGCAGCCAGCGGTCGTTCCAGATGGCAGGCTTCGGTGGGAGAGAGAGGGGGGGTCGGTGAGGTTCCCACGCGATGAACTTGAATCCTCTCGATCATACAATCACGAACGCCTGCCCCCTTTGTTTCATTGTTGTTAAAACGCCACTCATTAGGACGATTCCGAGAGAGAGAGAAAAAGAAAACTCATCTATCGCTGAAACTAGAAGCTACCGATATCTAATTCACAACTCTGATCAGTTAACATATATGGTCGAATCGTACCCCGCACTGGCCGTCTCTGAAGTTCTTTTGGAGATCTTGGAAAAGCTCTCATCCAAGGACCTCCTCAACGTGGCTCAAACCCGTAAGGATTGGACAGAAGCAGCGTTGGAGACAAGGTGGAAGACAGGTCGGATCAAGCTCAGCCGCTTATTGTCGACTTTCACCCCTATCATCGAAGGCGCCGTATTCGTGAGTCTACAATCAGATCAGGGGTTTGCGCAAAGGACTCAACTGGATTCTTTTCCTAAAAGCTCCGTTTTGACGCTGAGCATGTGGCTCCAGATCGCTGGACACGATTCGAGAACTATGCCAGTAAAGTGACCTGGCTCGATATCGACGTCGCTGTCGATCTAGACTCTCTCGATGTCATTAAAACGCTTCGCAGGATATCTAATCAGCCCTTATTTCCCAGAGTGCTCCGTGTCGATGCCCCAACGTTCCCAACAGACCTTCATAGCGCTTGTGGCGATCTATTCACACCACTCCTAGACCTCACTATGGTTTCGAAGCTGGAAGATGTCAACCTCCCAAGAGACGTAGGCTCTGAGATGATGAGTTCAGTCTTGTCGATGCTACAGGGCAGAGCACTTCACATACGCCACCTGACGGTCCCGAGCGACACGTTCGATTACTTGGGCTTCACCAATCTCGAGTCTCTTACGCACAAAGGATACCTCTCACCAGGTCACTTCGCTTCGCTGGCTTTACTTCCGAACCTTAGGACCATGCATCTTTCCTACGAGTATCTCGATTGGGGTGTCGGCGAAGAGAACCCCGACAGAGCGATCATCTTCCCCGCGCTATACGACTTTTCGCTATCAGAGTTTCCGATCGAACTTGAAGGCGCCGTCATGCGGTCGGCTATGCCTGTGCTTCACAAACTCCACTTCTCAAGCTCTTCGATGCGCGATGATGGTACTCGGGCTGTAGATTGCTTCCTACATACATCTCCGCTCTTAGAAGACCTGCACGTTAAGGTCAGGGCGATCCCAAAGGAATTGAAGTTGACACGGCACGAGAGGGTGCGACGGCTGGAGTTGGATCACTTCGCCTTTGGGGTGCACAACGGATATGATCATGATTGGGATTGGATCGGCAACTCATTCCCGGAGCTGCGAGATCTGACCATTCGTCATGACAATCATATCACGCTGCGATCGACTTGGCGCGCTCTACCTTCGCACCTCATCAAATGTCAGGGCCTCCAAAGGTTGGAGATGAACCTCCACATTCCCACATTCTCTCCCCAACAAACCACACTCTGGGACACCCCAGCGCCGTCTCTGGAAGTCCTCAAGTTTGGTCGAATGCACCTCCAGAAAGCAGATATCGATCCATTCGCGAGGTACCTCGGGAAACTATGTCCGAACGTGAAGGAGTTGGAGATTAGGGACCTGTACGAGCTCCTCGTCCTGAAGGTGACATCGAATGGGAGGATGAGGGAGCAACAGATAGATCGACGACTTGAAGAGGTGGAAAAGGATGGTTTCGTTTGCAAGTTCTTCGAATACCAAGCGGTTGCAAGTACCCCGAAGGATGTGGTTCAAGGCTGTGCGGAAGGAGGGCGGCCAGTATAATGAACGGGTTGCTTTAGGGAATCCGAATATGTAGCTGTCTCACGCAGCCAGCGGTCCCCAAAGGAAAAGGGTGGAAAATAGGTAGTCACACAGAATGAACCGCTTTGCAACTCTCATGGACATCACATATATATCTGGACTAGAACAACTCTGAGTCACGACCTGCCCACCATGGTCGAATTGTACCGTGCACTGGCTATTCTGAAGTTGCACTGGAAATCTTAGCAAAACTCTCCTCTTAGGACCCCCTCAACATGGCTCAAATCTGCCAAGATTGGACACAGCCTGCCTTGGAGACGGAGTAGAGGATAGCCCTGATCAAGCTCAATCAGTTAATTTTGACTCTAGTCCCTTTCTCGACAAGGAGCATGGGACAACGTTGTGAGTCTCTATTTTGGCTACAGAGTATATGAATGAACACATTTGGGATCGGTTTGAAAAAGCTACCTTTTCAACTATGATTCGGTGACTCAAGGCCGCTGGACGCACTTGGAGGAGACATACGCCAGTAAAGAAATTTGACTCGACATCGACACCGTTCTCCGGCCGGAATTCCTCGGTTTCATGGCGAAACTGAAGGGGATCTTCAGTCGGCCTCAATGTCACAGACTATCCTGCGTCGACGGCGTTCCTGACGGATCTTATAGATGTTGATGTCGATTTGTTCACAACCCTTCTAGACCTCTTCGCAATTTCCAAGCTGAAGGAAGCCAACTTCCGAAATGGCCTGCGCAGCCGGATAATGAGTGAGACCTTGTCGATGCACCTCACGGGCAACAGCCAACGGTCCCGAGTGCCTCTTTCGATTATTTGAGCTTCATCAACCTCGAGTCGCTCGCGCATAAAAGATTCCTCAGCAGGCCACCTCCTAGCATTGCAACCCTACATATCCTCTTCCACTATCACGATCAGACGGTGCGCAAGGAGACCTCCAACAGATCGATAACATTCCCTACCTTCCAAGACTTTTCCCAATGAGGACCCTCCCTCAAACATGAAGACGTCATGATGGAGCCAACTATGCCCGCGCTCTGAAGACTTCACCTTTCAAGCTGTGCAAGACATGAAGATGATACACGACTCCTAGACCACGCCCTGCACGGTTCTCCGCTATTGGATGATATACACGTCAAAGTCAAAATGTTGCCAAAGGGGTTCAAATCGATAAGGCACAACTGAGTACGACGGCCGGTGCCAGATCGCTTTACGCTGGAGAGAAATGACGAACACGATAACGACTCGGATTGGATCGGCGGCTCGTTCCCCGAGCTGCGCGATCTGACCATGCGTCTGACGATCCTATCAGACTCCAAACGACTTGGCGTACCTCCCTTTGCTCGTCATGTGAAGGCATCCAAAGGCTAGCGATACGCCTCCACGTAACACCTGTCTCTCTCCAGCAGGCTACGCTTTGGGACATTCCACTATCGTCTCTCATAGTCCTCGAGCTCAGGCGAATACACACCAAAAACGGAGATATTGATCCGTTCACCGGTGATCTCGTGAAACTATTTCTGAGCGTGGAGGAGCTGGACATTGTGGAATTGTATGGGCTCTAAAAGGTAGTGATACTAAATGGATCATGATGCAGCAATTTATGGGTCTACGACTCCAGGAAACAGAAAAGGATGTCTTCAGCCGTCTTCATCCCCCAGTTCATCGAATGTCGGACGGATTGGCGTACCATGGAGGAGGTGATTTGGATATATGGCTTTTGGTAGGATTACAGAGTTGCTTTAGCTCGAGACGGATGGCTATATGCAAGGCAAATACATCAGTCACGAAGGGCAGGGACAATGTCAGATTGGAACCGTCTGAAATAGCGTTATAGCAGCCATATGAGTAAACACGAGCCATAATTGGCTATAGCGAGTGCCTTCATAGGGTGAGAGAGAGGGCAAAGTTATTTAATCAATAGGCTAGCGCTCGCGTTCCACATTACTCCTTGCAAACTCCATGTCATCCTTCCAGCTATGTCTCCGACGAGTCTTCGTCGTCTCACTAGACCACCTCTTTATCTGCCAACACTCGGCATCGTGGACGGGACTGAGAAAAATTGGGGAGTAATGGCTCCTTGTATGAGGTTACGCTTACCTTCAGGTATGTCAGCTAGAGCGCTAGCCACTTCCATTCATCGGCAACCGACAACGGCCTAGAGAGCTCTTCCAACGCCTCATTCGAGCCAGTTTTAAACATGAGGGACAAGCCGACTATGCTGGGTAGGAGACCGATGACGTTGGGCAATATCACCCTGACACTCGAAGCTCCCCACCTGCAATGTCGAGGTGAATAGGAATGCCCCTAAGCTGGTCGTGACAAGTCATCCCTTCCAACCATCTATCCACTTCGCGCAATTTAAAATCCTGTAGCTCCGCGGTGATCTTCGTGACATCTGAAACCAACTGGAGCGTGATTTGATCACCTCTATCGACTCCCCGTTCGCATTCGTTTCGAACCATGGTGACGAGGCTTGGTTATTTCCTTGCTCATCCAACAAAGTAGAGCCAAGTGCCGAGACAACACGTTCTCCTAGCGTTTTGAGGTTAATGGGGTTGGTCCTTCTGCTCTGGAACGTAGCGAAGCGGTATGAAGTGCAGCGAAGAGTATACAATGTACAGGCCATCCATCGTATATCTTCAGACCAGATCCCTTCCAGGACGAGTTGATCAAGCATAGGAAGACACGTCTGGTCGGTCTCATGCCATTGGTCGAAGTGTACGTTTTGGAGTCCCCAGTAGGAAAGCCGAGGGCGAAGCTGAATGGCGTCAAGGACCTCCTCCATCGTCCAGCTAGTTCGGGAGTTGCGTCGTGTGCGGTTCGAAATCTTACTTAAGGAAAGCCATTGGAGCCTCCAAGGAACCCTTGGATGACAGTGACATAGAGTGGCCCTTTCTAGGCCGACGTGGACCAGTTCGGGTGTCTCGCCACCGAACAACTCCGTCGACATTCCCTCGTTGCGGGCGTGGAGTTTCAGCAGCTTCAGAGCCTTTGGACCACTCGACTCTAGCAATACCTCAAGGTCTCTTGCGTACCAAACGGTAGGGCCTATTTCTCCCAACCTTTCCATCTGCTTCACTATCCCTGGCCAAGCACGTACGTTCCCGAGGTGAGGACCATCTTTTGGAACCACCCAACGTCAACGGGTGCGCCATCGAATGGGACAAGGCTGTTTGCATCACTTGGTCGCCCTTGCCGATGTCGATGACGGTCCATGGCTCGGCAGAGCCCTTGACGATCACGCTCCACAACTGGCATGCTTGGGCGAGTTGATGCAGCCGCGCAACGTAATCCTGGTTCGGAAAATCTGAGTGCTCCATGACGGGGGCGATTGTTTTGACCAACAGGTCTGTTGGGAGGCGATGGATGATGGACGCTAGCTTGTTTCGGCTTTGCGACAACCCGGCGATGTGTTCCCATATTCGACGAGAGTGCCATTGGACTGCTTGGCTTGCATCTGAGGCCTATTTTTCTAGCCCATTCCCGGGCTCTGAGCCCCTAGTAGAAGCTTGATTACCTTTAAAGCCAAATGAGGGGAAATGAGTATTTGATCGCTCACTCTGGCGCCACCATTAGCCCACGATGACCCATCCCATCAACCAATTGCTCCAGCGCTGTGCCGACTATGCTACCAAGGGAAGCAATGACGGGTAGGTTGGTTGATGAGAATTTGTTCGGATGCATCTAGGCAGTACGCCAACTGACCTACGTGATAGAACAGATCATTTTGTTGGATGCAACGCTATGGTTTTCATCCGCTGAAGTAGATAGATACAGTATATTTTGCTATTGTATATAGACTACTCCACAGTCGCACAGCCAAGACTGTAACCTAGTCGTTTGAACCCTCTGCCTCGCTTTCCGATGTCCTGAACCCAGCCGCGTTCGACTCGATCAGTAATCCCTCCTTGTCCCAAAACTTCAAAACATCGGCTTCGGTAATCTTCAAGAATTTATGATGGATGTCCCTAGTCGTTGGCCACAGGCTGAGCCTATGGAGGGTGGCCGGGGCGGGGAGCCCGTACTCAATGCGCGCGGGTTTCCCTCTCGCGCGTTGCCGAACCATCTCCAACAGTAAGCTCTCGCTCAAGGCTGTCTCATGAATGCCGAGAATCCTAAGATTCGGGAGAAGCCACTGGAACGGACCTGGCTCGGCCAGTTGAGGGTTGCAGAATCGAAGGAGGATGTCGTCAATGTCGTGTGAGAGGTTGACCAATTTGAGGAAGGTGACGCTGGGTAGGCGTTCCAGGATGTACAGAATATCCACTTCGGATACTTCGAGGGACTGACCGCAGAAGCCGAGATCGATGGAGGTGGAGTCGAGGAATGACTGAAAGGACTCGTTCGTCAGCCAATCGATCAATCCGATTGCGAAAGGTCCCCCTAGTTCCAAGCTGAAGCCTTTCTCGCTCTGGGAAGTGCGAGGCCGCACTCGGAGTTGAAGGGCTTCCTTTTGGGTCTCGCGTGTGTACCAGGATTTATCGTCTGATACTTCGAGAGAGAGATAGTCAGCGTTCTCCAAAGCCGATGCCAAAGTTCGCGTCGCACAGATGGCCAGCACCTCCAAGATCTCTGAGATGTCCTGCGTTGTCGACGGACAGATCCGGTAAGTCGCACATCGTGGCAGTCGCACCGAGGCAAGGATGTGATATGTAGCTCTGGTGTGCAATCCCTCGAGATTGAGCTCGATCAGACTGTCGAGACCGATGCTGGAAGGGGTCGTACGAAGAGTTTGGTCATTGAAGAGGACGTTCGATAAGCGGAAATACGTGAGTTGCTTGCAATCACGTAGGAGGTCCAGCGTCTGTTCCACCGTCAAAGGCATATCTTCTGTAGCGCCGATGTTCTCCAATGAGAGCCAATCCAGGTGGCCCAGAAGCGTTGGACCCCAAGCCATGAAGATGATGCCCCCCAATTCGATTCGTCGGAGATGTGGCAAATCTTCGCCGAAGACGACCGGTACCATAAACGTATGGTCCGGATCTAATTTGATCTTGACTCGCTTCAGACTGGCGGCACCTCCATGCTCGTAGATACCATGCTTTAGGAAATCCTCGAGATCGTATATATTGTTGGTCTGGTTTGAAGTGATCTCCGCGGCGTTCCATCGTCGGATGTGTCGAGACACGGTTGACCAACCCGCGTTGTCATCACGGAATCCGACGTCCCTTGAGATCACTGTGATCGGAAGGTCCTTCGACCTAGCGAGAGCGGCTTTCACCAATGAATGCTCGATGCCGGTGTCGATAACGGCCCAGAAGTCGGGGAAGTTCTTCACAATGCGACTCCATTCCGTGGCGACCTGGGCGAGGTCGTGAAGCCTTGGGTAGTACGCCAGACCAGACCACTCGTGTTCATCCATCTCAAGGGCTTGAGTGAAGATCCTCACGATCAACTCGATGGGGAGTTTGTGTATTGTTGCGAACGTATTCCTCCTTTGTCTCAACCGAACGATACGGCCGGACGCCTCTTTCGACAGTTTCTCCAGCGCGAGATGGATCTCAAAAATATGCTCGTCAATTTCTGATGCATCTAAAGCTAGTACACGAGATTGAAGGCTATGGAACAATGCGCAGTTCGCTCGATCAGCCTCGAAACTTTGGATGCGAACACGTAATGGCGGAGCCGTACTCTGAAGAGGTCGTCGCCACCTCCCCTCGGAGAATAAGATCCAGAGCCTTCTCAGCCAAGTTGGAAGGTTGCATCAGTTGGAGGAGATTGTGAGTGCTATTGTGTTATGGTCGTATATTGGTCACGGCGGTTCGGGCTATGCCGTTGTCGCATGAGTCATCCAGACTCCCAACATCTACTATATGTCGGTCACCCGAAGGCGCTGAAACTGGACAGCCAAAGCCGTCTCGTGTCTTGATGAGTTCAGAATTAATTACTAAACCAAGCTGATTGTCCCACGTCCTGAATATCAGGCAGATTCCAACCGACAATAAAAACAATGCCTGTGTCCGGATAGACTACGCGACGTTTGGGGAGAAGAGCCGCCGTAGAGAGCCAGCCGTGCTCGAGTCACAGCGCTATAGTGGGTCTTTGGGTTGGAAGGTACGATGCCAAAGGTTCGAATATAATGACATAACTGGAGACTAGAAGCCCAGCGGATTCTCCCTCAATGTTAACTACAATAGGCGAGATGAGTGGACATCTGGTGAGCATAGTATCGAATAATAAAACCCCCGAGTATGTGATACTCACCCTGGTCCACTTTGGTACTTTATGTATTCCCTTGCGATATCCCTTTGATCTCCTGGAGAAGATGGTATACTTGTCTCTCGCAGGCATCTCGTGCTGTTTTGGTAGGGCTAGCGCCTCTGTCTAGATTTCATGAAAGAACCCTGTCAGTTAGCGTGGGCATTGATCCTGATATCGAGCGACTGAGTCGCCTCACCAAGGCCGCACACTGCACGCCACTCTGCCTGACCGTCTCAATAACCTGATCAACATTCTTTAGACGCAATCTCTGACGAGCTTTGCGAGATGCAGATAATCGCCAAGGTGTCTTCCTATGGGTGAGTAGAATCTCGTTCAGTTCCTTAGTTTTTCTCCATGTGGGGACATCATAACCGTACCATAATAGTCCAACAAGATTGACGGTTGAAGGTCTGAATGCGCCGAACATGTGCGTCTAGGGAAGGCGGGAGTTGATATGGAACGTATTTTTGAATTCAGACAGTAGAGTCTCGCACGGCCGTGTTTTTACGTAACTATTTTATCCAAGTCCTTTGATTTGATTTGCTACCGATCTGAATGTAGACGGGACCGAGCTAGCAACACAACTTTTCCCATTCTGATTTAGTCTGTTTACTTATGTTCTTGGCCAACACTGCCATATTCTCGCGTCTTGGATCGCCACATGCTTGAGACTTGACCACACATCCCCTTCTCTCCTCGTTAGGACGAGCCATCGTTATCCGTAGCCGAACCAGCCATGTCCTCTATATCTTCAGGAATGAGCAGCGGTATGATGATGGCTGATGGTAACAAAGTAGACCCCCGGCAGGGTCACGATTTTTCGGTGTACAGCGTCGGGAACGTCTTGACACTCGTCGTTGTCGTGCTACTCATAGGTTAGCAATCTCATAGCCTGTGAGATCCGGGCGATATTAACAAAAAGTGGCCAACGAACCCTACAGTCACTTTCTTGGGTTGGATCGCGTGGCCCTATCTTCCATCCCGTCACCAATCGCAACACTTGCCCATCCAAACCCCTCCTCCTACAAAGCGTACACATGCAACTTTTATATCCAGTCCACTGACTCCTCCAAAGGGAAGCATTTGGGGAGAGTGGCCCTCCACCAAAGACGTCGTGATCGTCGGGGACGAGGAGCTTGGGCTGGGAGAGATGGAGAGGAATGACGAGAGCGATTGGGAGAAGAAGACATCCTCCATGATCTCAGGAGAGTTTGAGGTGAGTATGGCTAGAATCTTTTGCCTCCTATCGTATTCCACCGTCCAGATCTTTCGTGACTGACTTATTTCTCTCAGACAGCAGCTCTCCTGGTACCCCCAGAGTCAGCATATATCCCTCACAAGAGGCACACATACCATCACTCGAGCCTCAACTCCTCATTCAGAGACCTCGTCGATCCATTCCATCGCCAGAAACCGAAATTATCATACAAAAAGCTCGACGTGCAGACCGCACCACGTCCTCCAACAGTGGCCGTCGTTCGCCCCTCTACTGCATGCTGACGAAAACAGGCTCAACGCATCCCTTGAGTTGTCTGAGCGGTCATTGGCGTGTTTCGATGACTCACCTTTCATTCCTCTCTATTTTGGGTTACATCTATCTTTCCTGGGCTTTAGTTGATAGTGATTACATGGACGGGCTCTCTGTCACGATCCACAGCTTAAACTTGAGTGAGACTTCTTATTAAGACCTACCCCCATTCGTGATAATCCGCCACATACATACAAAATGCTGCCTGAAAGGGAGCCCAGTCGATGTTTTGCTCAGCCCGCCCCTGACCCCCTGAACGGGAACATGGACCCGCGATATTGGTTCCAACTGATCCACAACCACCATAGAGCACCTCAGACCCATACTCGCTTTCCTTACTTATCAAGCCAAGTTCTCGACACCTAACTAATTCAAGATGCCACCGACGGGAGCCGCGAGCATGATTGGCGACGCCCCATTGACTAAAGTGAGGACCACTATTCAAGAGGGGTGTCCGCGTTGCCATGCTCACCGAGTTGGCGCTTTTGTCCATAGGCTAACGATATATCTGGGTACGCGGATGAACTCCTTAGACAGGGAGATTACAGCAGAGCTGCACAGGAGCATCTCAAAGCGGCGGAGTTATATCTGGAGAGCGTCCAATACACTCAAGACGCCAAGGTACGCCCATTCAGAAAACTGGAGTCTTACTGACAATACATATCGGATATCTCACTCACTCTTTGTAATCCATGAACACACCAATAGCTTCAAATTAGTCTACGACGCATGCATACAGAACAGTTGAAACTAGCAGAAGCCGCCCAACGACGAGTGGCACATAGAGAGCGAGAGCTACAACTACAACCAAATCTAGCGGGGCCTAGCAGTCACCACCACAGACCACGTCGGATGGCGCCTCATAGAGGGACGGGCGGCTATCAATCTCAGAGCGACGCTTCGCCGTCAATGACACCCCCTTTATCTCAGTCGCCAAGGTCATCCGCCATGCGACTGCAAGAGTCCATCATGTCGGATGCGAGTAAGACCTCTGGGTCAGAGAGCTATATGTTCTTAGGTCCAGACTATGTGGGAAGACAGTTCTTTTTGGATTTTTTTTTTTCGGTATTGCGGTTCTCGCTGAACCATGATTCCCTCCTTTTTGTCTTGATTCAAAACGCAGTCCGAAGCCAACGACACCTTTCAGAAGTTCTGGGATAAACTGGAAGGCCTAGCGGATCAGATGACTCATGGTATAGCTTTCACCACTATCCCATTGGGTGACGTCAGGGATATCGGCGATCCCCCTCAACACGAAGCCGTAGGTTCTGAGGCAAGGACTCGTGGCAGAACAGGCCACGGAACAAAGTCTGGCATTCTATCAAGATCAAAGGTTATCCCCAAAACAGAAGAATTTGAAGCCGATGACGGTGAGCTCGTTGTCATATTTGTGTGCCCCCCTTTTGTTAACATACAAGGCACATTCTTGCTCTGACGCCCATCAGATTCTTCAGATTCTGATTCATGGGATCTTGTTCCTTCGCTATCTTCGCCACTGCGGCCTAAACCCTCCGTCACCGTCACAAGCGCCAGCACGACGCTCACTCCCGCAACCCACGTCACCTCCCACAACAAGCAGCTTCAGGAGGAGAACCAGAGGCTTCAGGTGGAGATAGAGCAGATGAATGCTAAGGTGACCAAGATGGAAAACTTGATGAAGCTGCGGGCGGGACAAAGCGTCCAACTGAAGGAGTCGATCATGATGGCGAAGCGTGAGGTAAGCAACGCGGTGATAGAAGATACAGTGCTTGATCGCGTTCACCTCTCTTACCGAACCTCCCGCATGTTCATATGACATGTAGGCTCAAAGGAGCCTCATGCAATCTGTTACGTTCCGACAACCAACATCGTTCACACCAATGTCGCCTCTGCTTCTGGATGCGAATGGTGGAGGCGGCGGCGCACCGCCACCGTCAACCGCCACGGTAATGGCACAACAAAGGTCGCCCTCGCCCTTTGGAGTACCAACTACTTTCTCGCCCCAAATAGGCGCGGCTCCCGCTGCATCGGCACCAACTGCAAACCAGCAGACTCGTATCCGCGAACTAGAAGACGAAAATCGATCGTTAAAGTCTGAAGTCGCTAAGCTACGGTCTCAAAACAATCGCTTTAGGGATAAATGGGCCACTTTAAAGGAGGGCGCGAGGCGGAAACGCATGCTACGAGATCAGGCGGCGGCGGGAGGAGGAGATGGAGGTGTGGCGGAAGACGTCAGGAGACAAAGTATCAAGGAGGAAGAAGAGGAAGACTAAGGGGATGAGATAACAGGAGGTCGCTGATATTGGCGCTCTTACATGTATGACACGTAGTCTTTGATCTATCTCTTGTAATCGAGATTGACTTATGATGAGCAGCCTATCTTGCTACTTCCCCCTTGGTACTCCTTAACGTCGAAGGCGTAGGAAGGATGTGAGAGACATCGTGCAAAATGCCAGGCAACTCGAGATTGCGTAAGGCCATCACCGAAATCAGGACTAGACAATAATAGGCTGCAGCAGCTACTCTTGGGGGCGTGGTGATTGGGTAGATCATTCACCTCGAAGGAAGGTAACGTAATTTCAGGCGCTTTGTGATGGGCGTCTTTCAGCTGCCCAAAACCAAGTATAGTTGGAATTGTACTTTCACCCTTCTCCAGAGGCAGCTGACCTGACCTTACGCTCGGAACGCTCGCGGACCGCGAGGGACTCAGTCATCCATCAACAGAAACACAATCTGTCAGTTCTTGGCATTACGTACACTGTTGCATTTTCAGCGTCTAGATAGAACACATCAAGGGCCTTAGCGCCTTCACGATGAACTGGTTATGGCAAGCTTCTACGTTCTAGTAGGGGGTCACTTAGGTTCTTTGTATAATAGCGTCAAGTGGTAGCTCTAGAGCCGTGCGAGAGATCTATTGCAAAGGAGTCTGCTGGGGTTCAACGGGTCTGAGCCCTGCGGTTGGGTCGGCAAGACACCGATGCAGAACTTCAGTCCTCCAAATAACTCTCTCGATCCCCCTTTCTTTGATCTTTCCAAGATTTATTGGTGCCCCAGGAAGGGCGCCTAGTTCGAGATGAGGCGTTACCCCACTTTCAATCCGATCTTTGCGGAGCCATTCCGGGTCCAGGTCTTATCAAAGGGGAGAGAGCGCCTACATACGATTACGTTGGGTCTGGCGAGTATAAAAGATGAAGCACTAGCATCTTTGCTAGGGGACTATCAACAGTCATCCCCTTTCGATCTCAATCATCTCCAATGTCTGACCCAGCCATTCTCAACGCTATCCTTCGCACATACTACTCCAACTCTAACTTCAGTCCTCTCATCCCACCCGCTATCGCACCCGTCGAGGTGGACCATTTCTTTGAAGTCCAACATATGATCGAACTTCTCTTCCAGCACCCACCTCTCCTCAACCCAAACTCGTGGTACGACGTACCCATCGGTCAGTTCGTAGACCTTGCCACCTTTGTCAACGACCACCGCAACATGTTCCAAATCACCCGAGCTGAGAATCAGGCGAAGAAGTTGATACCGTTGGCTCAGTACCCTCACAATGCTGTCATCCAGGCGTACCTGGCGCGCCAGGTCTCCTTCCAGGGACAAGTGGTGACGGTGCTGGCCATGGTGCAGGCTATGGCAAGAGAGATGAGGGCTAGGAATACGCCTTTTGGTAATTTGACGAGAGGGGTGGGGACGAGATTGTGCGCCGTAATGGGGTGGTAGACGAAGCAGAGTTGTCGGGCCAGTGTGAGCGTCATCGGTCCTCACGTAGCGAGAGTCAATCCTGATAAACACCACAACAGTGAGGAATAGCAAGCCATCACGGTGGCCTCTGGTGGAGAGGAGAGGCATCACTGGCAGCCTTGGCACAATGAATTTGATTACTGTGTGATATACTTGACTTTGAAATCAACTTGGTGACGAGCTTGACGTGAGGAGCGAGCAGGTCTGTTGCTAGTCGTCCAGAATTGTGTTTAGCTCGATTGTGGTCGTACTCAGCAGCTTCGGCGATGATCCTGACACAAATAAAATCAGCCCTGCCACGCTGTATCCAACATGGAGCTTATTGACTGTTAAAACAAGAAAGTCACCTCTGGGAGAAGAACACACAGAAGTCACCGTCGTACCTTGACGCGGAGCGCGTTACGAGCTGGACACATCGATCAACCTATGCAGATGAAGAGCCTCTGGACGACTTGTGCAGAATCCAGTGAACGATCACATAGATATAACATGAATTTCTTTTGGTTCTGCGCGTTATATATACAGTCTGGCAAATAGCGTTAAGGTGACTTCAAAGCGATCTAAACAATCTGAAAGGCACAAAAGGCGTGAGGAAATGAACGACCTTATTCTAGAGACGGTGGAATCGCCGTCCTCAGGGCGAATCATATGTCCTCATCTTCGTCCTTGATCTGCGAAGGCTTGAGCATTCCAGGGACCCGTGCGGCAGCCTCGCGCTCCTCTTGTGCTCGTCTCTGAATTTCTACCTCCTTCTCTTCGAGATACAAGTCCGCATTGTCGCCAGAGAATTCCTTCAGCTGGATGAGGAAGTCGCGGGTCGCCATCTTGAACTTGTTGATGTCAGCATGATGCTCGCAGAGCAGTAGGACAAATGACTCGATTTGAACGCTTTCAGATGGGGCGACAGTCAGCGCTTGACAGACATTCGACGATCGGTTGGTGACTCACGGCGCAAGATGGGGGAATGCATTCCTTAAAAGATTTGCGGAGTACTCGCGCAAGAACGTCTGATTGGTCATATTCGGATTCGGGACCGTCGCGGGATCAAATAACGGCGCCTGGATGAGGTTAGACTCCACGAGCGTGAACAATCTTGCGAGCATGAGTGTCTGCAATTTGAAGCCTAGAAAAGAACGTAAGTCTAACATGTCGTTGAATATGGTAGACTACCAGTGTACCGCTCTTATGGTCGGTATCCGTTAGAACGAAAAACGTGTCCTGCAAGATACTGAGGAAGTATTGCTGGAAGAATGCGTTGGCGATCGAGGTTTCCGCTGTGGCGAAATTGTTGATCACTTCGATGGCCACTGAAATGCGAACAGGATTAGTAATAGCACTTGGCTGGTCGAGCGAAGGAAGGACGTACAATTGAGGCCAGTATCTGCGATGTCTCTCATCGTATGCTTGATAGCCCACATGATCGCGTCCTGTGCAAGGCGATACGTTAGATTCAATGACGGGATCGCACCCCAGCTCGACATACCATGAAGAGCTTGAACTGAGCCGGTGGCAACGTAAGGAGGGCTGCGAGAAGATCATATCAATATCTGCCAAGGGCTATCCTTGTTCCGAACTCACCTGGGAAGCAGTTGAGATCCAGCGCTCGGAGCAACTTGAAGAACCCAACCCGATGCTCAGGGAATTCGGCAAAGTCTTGGTTAATCATGGAAAGGGTTGGTTCAAAGACAGCATCTAGTATCGGGGGTACTTGCGGAGTGAGCAACGACTAGGGGAAACATTAAGCCATGAGCAAACTTCGTGATGGTCGCACGCACGCACTTACCCCCATGCGTTGAGTGATCGTAGCCATCACGTTCAAAACTTCGGAGTCCCTCGCTGCTGGGACGTTGCGATTGTAGTCACCCAGGACGGTTTCGAGTAGTGGTGGGATGAGACTGGCGTTGGCTGTCTCAAGATCCTCCGCTTTCTTGATGTACATCTCCACCAACTTCAGAACCTCCTTCTTGATTGTCCTTAGTCCTCGAATCTTAGGCGTCTTGGTTGCAATGACACCTATATGTCCACAGAGATTTAATGCTTGAAGCTTGTGCAAATTGACCGCATCTCTGACCTTGTGTTGCTACCTGCATATTGATGATGTTCGAGACTTCTCGGTACAAACCAAGCATATCCATGAAGATCCGTCCAAGCTGAGGATAGAAGAATGGTCCAATGGCGCTACAGGAGGATACGTTCGTCTTGAGCACGTTGTTCAACAGCTTGACGTTCTCTGGGTCATCGAGGACATTTGGGTTTGTTGCTGCCTGTGCCATTATGCCATCCCACTGGAATTGTGATAGGCATGAGTTTCTTGGTTCCTACATCCAGCCCAAGTCATGGCTTACCGCAGCATTTGGTAGTTCCATCATCTTCGCCAGCAGCCTCTCTTGTACCGGTCGATTTGGTTGCGCGGCAACCATGTATCCTATTGCCTCGTAGAACGTGTGCACTTGCTGAGGCTGCAGGTCCATTGTGATGCGATGAAGGTTTCGGAAAATGTCGTCGATGAAAGGCTCTGTTTCTCCTGCTTGTTGCATCACAAAGTGCCTTCGACATTTCTGAGCGATCTTGATAAAGGTATCGCAGGCCATATCTTGCACACCTATCATCAAATTGCGTTTAGATAGGAGACCTAGAGCGAACTCTTCTAAGGAGCTGACCCTCATGCGTTTCGTGCATAAATTCGAAGAGCTTGTTGACGACTGTCTTCAAGAACTTCCAATGCGCTTTCAAGAATCGCGGATACTGTCCGACAATGTACCTTGACGATCCAATCTTAGTCAGCATTGGAATGGAACAACACACAAATTCCCTCACATGATGTTGGAGGCGACAATGGCCTTGTTGTCTTTGCCACGTTTCATCTCGGTCAAACCAAGCAGCTCCTTGATGACGGATACTAAGAAACGTTTCTCGGTTTCCTCGTCTGCATCCCAAAGTTGAGTTGAGCGAGACGGTTACAGATGTAGAGAACAGGATGACCTACTCATAGCTCCTGAGATAGAACCGATAGCCCAACATAGCGTGTTGATGTTAGCCCATGACCACTCAGAGCCATCGATCTGGAGAGTTTCGTTAAAAATCAATCAGCACGATCAATATAAAGCAGGGCGACACACCTGCTTGGCCAACTTCTCCGAAAGGATATTCTCCGTGTCAAATACGTCAAGATGCGTAAGGTACACTAGCACCTCACGCATCTGCTTATACAAAACGATGGTGTCGCTCTCCTTCAAGAACTCTCGAACGACCTCGCCTTCATCGTTCTCCACGATCAAGACCTATAATGAGGGATGTCAACGGTAAGGATTCACTGACGGGATATTGTACGACGCGAGCACCCACCTCCTCTGGTTTGACCATCTTCCCAACCATCACCAGCCTCAAGTTGCTGAGAACGTCATTGTAGTACACGTTTTTCCTTAACTTCGCCCCATCCAGTCCTGTGACGGCGCTAAACCCACCAACACCACCCAATCCACCTAGACCTGCCGCAGCACCCAGATTCAGCCCGACCAAGTCTGCTACTGGTAACGCTTGCATCTCCTCGTAAAGGTCTGCCACTAGCTTCTGCCAGTACTCTAGGCAAATCTTGAAGACCTCTCGATCGTCGACTTGAGATATCTTCACCATGTACAGGTGTGCGTTTATGAGAATGTCTTTCGTCTCTTCGGTCTCGATGATTTTTAGGTGATTCGATAGGAAATTCGCAAGGAAGAGTGCGAGGTTGAGGATGAGTTCCTGCTCAGCATCAGAAGATGTAGCATAGGCCTCGGCAATATCTTTTAGCCCAACTCAATAGTTAGTGTCAAGTCACTCTTTAGAAACAACCATACTCACTAGTGGATGGTGGTATTATCTTATTGATGGAGATCAACACGTTTCGGAACAAAACTGCAAATTTCGGATCATACTCTGCGCCTACAACCAGAGACGCTACTTCGGAAAGACACCGTAGAGTCACATTTCGGAAATCGGGTACTTCCAAAAACTGCATATGAGACTGGGGTCAGTTCTTGGCCATTATAGATTATATACGATTCGAAACATACCCTTTCAGTCAGCGTATCCGTCAGCTTCGTCTCAAAGATGTACCCCAGCGGTATCCAGTTCAGGAAACGTAACATCGTCTCCAACGTAGCCTTGATTAATGACGGCTTCTGCGCTTTCTCCAGCACTTCGATGCATAAGCTGAAGATCTCGCTGAACTCGCCGCACATCTGGTTCTTCAGGTTTTTGATCTTCGCTTGCGTCATCTGTTCGGCGGAAAAGTCGAAGATCTCCTCGGACAAGAGTTTGAGGATGATCATGTTGTTCTCGCAAAGGGAAAGCGATGTTTTGGAAGAAGCGACAATCTCGGGGATGAAGGTGGGCCAGTTGTGTGGCCATTCCTGCTTGAGAATCTAGTAATGCGATTATGGTTTCATTAGATGCAGCTGAGAGCCAGATGAATCTGGCGGGCGCATACCTGGATGAGCACCAGGTTGAGCTTATGAAGGTAAGTCTTTGAGCGCCGCATTTCCACTTCGTCGGAGGATTGCTTGATGATCGTGGCAATGATGAAGTTCCGTATGCCTAAGCAGTATGAGGAGGGTTAGACTTCGGTGGCGGAGGACAGCAATCTTGTCAGCCAACACCACGCACCACCCCGTTGATCCTCGGGCAGAGCTCGCCATCGCGTTGAGATGAGCTTCTCCAAGATTTGCAGACCAATGTACTGCATTCAGAAGGCGCGTTCAGTCGTGTATTTTGATGATAACGATCAGCCAAAGTACGGGCCTTGCTCTGTTGGTTCGCTGACCCCTCCATGATCATAGGTACACGCTGCCACGCGTCGGGATTCTCTTGAAACTGTGTCAGGACCTGCTGGGCAGTAGCTTGCTACAAATGATGGACACCCGTGAGCTCTGGAAGTTACAAAGAGCAGTAAACCACCCGTTGGCTGGTGTGGCTACTCACCACCTGCCCAGTACCCGTGTAGAACGCATTCACAACGTTGTCAAGGAGCGTGATATCGAGGTCTTTGCTAAAGTCAAGTATGCCCTTTGGTTCCGTGATAGAGAAAGCCAGTGGGATAAGTGGTTCATCCGGGATCGATGGTATAGTCCCAGCACTCACGTCCATTTCCGGCATCCTAGGTGCTGCAGTTGCTATAGAGGACGAATCACTTACGTGTTTGATCTAGAGAGGATAGTTCCGATGGGATGATTATAAGGATGGGGCAGAGACCAGGGACCAACGGTGTTGAAGGGTAAGCAGACGGCGCTTGTCGCGTTGCAGTCCAAGTCGGAATGTTCTACCAGTCACTACATTCTATTCAACCGCAATTAGCTCTCGATAAGCATGTTCAAGAAGTAAGCCTCGAAGTCCTCAGATCCACTCTTCTACTCTGATCCACAGGTTCTGGAAACTTAGGTTCAGCCCCACTGCAGACGTCTCATCTCAGAGCCTCCTCAAGTCTTCTGTCCAGCGGCAGGTTCGATCAGCACTTCTAGCGCAATACCCAGCCTTAGCGGCGGACCAAGGCGTACTTCTAGAACAGATTTGGCCGAAGAAAGAAGCTGTGTCCCTCTTGAAGTGGTCAGATCAGCTTTTTCGGTTAGAACGCCCCTAATGATACAACGCGCTGATGATCCTGTGCTTTCCTAGTAGAGAGCACATCTCCATCTACGCCCTGCAAGGAGAACCTTTGTTCTTCCAGCAATATGATGGGCCTTTGATGCCGTCGTTGCGCCTTTTACACAAATGTGAGTGGAACGTACTCCTAAGCGTTGACATTAGGAAGCCTGAGCACGCGTTATCCAGACCCCGATCTTTTGCCTCACGTCCAGGTAGATCGTGGTGCGATTCGGTTCCTGCTTGCTGGAGCACACATGATGTGCCCTGGTTTTACATCTGCAGGAGGTCGTCTCCCCCCGAAAGAGTCGGGGTTACCTGCAGGTGCCCCCGTCGCCATCCACTGTGAAGGCAAGGAACATGCCTCAGCAGTTGGAATCACCAAGCTTTCTACGGAGGAGATCAAGTCTCTGAACAAGAACGTTGGTGTAGAGCTGGTGACCTATCTGGGCGATGATTTATGGACAAATCCGAAACTCCTCTAGTGGATGTATGACAGGTAGTGTACTTTTACATGGGGCATAACAATACAACAGTGCATGTGATAGATGAGTGGCGTGAAATGGGAAAAGGGGATGAAGACTAGGCACTATTGAGCTTCCATAGCCGGTTCGTAAGTTCAAAAGCTGATAAAGACCCGTCAAGGTTCACAGAATGGACATCATCCGAAGCGCTCCCTGTTTGGCACGATGATATTTGCATGAGTAGCTAGTAGATTCGAACGTAAAACATCACTCACTGATTATGATGGCCGCAGGGTTGTCCGATGACTTCTCCACCAACTGGAAACCAAGTTCACGATACATACTTAGGCGTTCTCTAGATAGAACAGTAGGTCGTAATAAGAGTCGTGAGGGTGGATGACACAAAAGTCGAAGGGTCTCAAGGCTTACACAGTCCCATCCAACTCATGATCGTCTTGAACGTCCCTCTCTTCCAGTTCCTTCAGCTCAATCTTCTGCCTGTTGAGATCAGTCTCTTTGGCGTTCAGTGTCTCCTCAGCTTCTTCGATGGCCTTGACCAGAGCGAACCGCCGGTCGTCCAAACGGCTGATGGATTGAGCATGCGCAGAGGCGGATGGTACATTCGCAGGTCTCTGGGCAGACTTCCGTGCTGTCGCCAGCTTCGTGACAAGTACTGAAAATGACGTGAAGGTTGCATTAGAAGTCATACAACCCCGTCGTCCTGCTGAACCCTTCTTACGAGCCCATCGACAGAACGAAGCCTTTAGGCAGAGGTAAAAATCAATGACCCACCTTTTTCCTCCGCACGTACTTGCTCTTCTTCTTCTCTTCTCCTGGTATGTGTTTCACCCATCAGAGCGGCACAACGCTTTGCCAACTCAATATCCTCTCCGGGAGTAAAATATTTACGAAATTCCTGTAAAATAGGGCTTCGGTGGGTTAGGATCAAAGTTACAAAGTCGTTTAGGGACGATTGTGCCATATTTAAACACGAAAGGCTATTGTCATGGATTGTGATCGGGAGAGGCGTTTATTCAAGTTGGCTCACATGGTGCTGGGAATATCCTCAACCATGAGCTAAATATTATATTGCTCGTATTTGGGAGCAGGTTTCTATCAAAGGAGACGTATCTTGAGAGGAGAGATAGGATGGTGGAAGTTTAGTGGGTTCAAACAAGTCGCGTCACGTGCGCGCGGCTGGACATTGAGACCGGGCTTTACGGTGATAAGCCGGCCAATGGTGCCTTACTATTTTGGTCAACATCTTCCGAACTGAGAAACGAGTGGACTTCGTTCATCCAGCCTCTTCGTTTTATTATGCCTAGTTCTCATACTTGATACACTTACCTTATCTTTCATATCGTCATTGGCATGAAAGCCACCTCGGCAAGAAGAGAACCATATAAAGTCAACTCCAGGATTGTGGCAAAGGTTTATATATTCAGACTGCAGGAGATCTATTTTATTATCGTTGACACACGAGTTCGTACATGATTTGCGAACACGGCCGTTGTAACTCCCCGGCCCCCGGCTATTGGCGTTCCTGAGGAAGATTTTCCTTCCGTAGGAAACGCTCACACCTCGTGTCCCACCACCACTTCACGCCAGCGGTGATGCACCAGACGATGCACGGCAGTACACAAGTGGTCATCATAATTGGTGCCGGGCCTAGTGGACTCGTGACTTGTAAAACTCTTCTGGATGCCAATGAACGTTTCGGCTCGAAATTCGATCCGGTCATCCTGGAACAAGAGGATGACCTTGGTGGAACATTCCGGTCAGGCATTCGCTTTTTGCTTAGTAGAATACTCTGGACTAAATGCCTTCAGTTAAGGTAGATATCGATCATACGAGAATGCCAACCTCGTGTCCTCCAAGCAGCTGACTTCCTTCACTGACTATCGACTACCCTTGGAGCACCATGACCACTTGACTTTGGAGGAGTATGTGGAATACCTAAGAAGATATACACAGCATTTTGGGCTTAGTAGCCGGTTGAAATTCTGCTGTCGGGTCATCAGAATTTCTAGAGGGAAAGGTGGGAAGGGGCACATCGTTGAGTACGTCAAAGGCGTGAAAACTGAGTACGGCGACGTTAAATGGAATGAATGTAAGCCTTTCCTTTAACCACTATTTCTGATGCTGACGCGTTGTTTTAGTACCAATGACGATGCACGCGGCGTATTTGGCCGTGTGCAGCGGGTTGCATGTCACGCCCAGTGTTCCCGTAATATCAGGCATCGAGCACGTCGGTGCTTCCATGAGGACCGATGGATTGAATGACCCGAAGACAATCAAGCCGGTGATTATGCATTCGTCGTCATACAAGACCCCCGCTTGTTTGTCCGGAAGAAGGGTAATGATACTCGGCACCGGGGAAACGGGAATGGATCTGGCGTATGAGAGTGTCAAAGGAGGTGCTAAGGAGGTCGTGTTATGCACGCGCAACGGCTTTCTAAGCTTTCCAAAAGTCCTGGTCAGTGTTTGACGTGTCCGGTATTTTGTTAACGATGCTGACAGACGGGTCGTTTTGAATCTTCTCCGCAAAGAATAACTTTACTCTGCTTGGTTATAATTTCAAAGGCAACCTACCGATAGATGGCCTCATCACGAATCTATTCGAGACGGCATATGTAGTAAGTCTGATGTCTCGCTGCGCATCGGATTCGACTGATGCCCTCCAATGGTTTCGTTTTAGCATCCATGGGTGGCACGTACGCACTTACGGTGGTTGTGAGTTCGATATTCTCTGCATCTTTTAGCACGCTGCTTAGATTTATCCTCAGCATCAGTGACTTCGTCGTCAAGAGAGTGCTGTGGTTGTTGACGGGTACGATGGCAGGTTGTAATCAGTGGGTAAGTTGCAGAACAGGTCTTGATGTGAGTTCGAGTATTGATTATTCGACCTTCTAACAGGTGGGCGAGCTACCTGAGAGTCGTCTAGGCCGAGCATACGTCTTCCTTAACAAGGTCTGCACCTGATACATCCAACAGCTGTCCAGTCGAAGTAGTCTGACGGGACGTATCATCACAGTCGAACAAGGCGATGCCATACATTAACCGGCCATATCGCAACCGCGCGCCCATCCTCGACTGGTTATCACAGTACGAGGAACCTGCAGAAGACATGCCGCCGAATACAGACTTTGCAGTCGAGCTCGCTCCGTTCCCTGAGAAGTTCACTGCAGAGGGACGTGCTGTCTTCCCGCTGACAGAACGAAAGGAATCTATTCGGATGGCGAAGATGGATGTGCGACCGGACATGTTACTGTTCGCCACAGGCTACAAGCAGGTTCGTCCACGTCACATACCATGCACGGCTATGATCTCATGATTATATTTCGATGAGCAGGATTTCAGCTTCTTTGCTGAGGGTGAGGGTTACCCCACAACGGAACAGCTGGATGTACGTGATTTGTTCAAGAGCGGCGACGAGTCTGTTGCCTTTATTGGTTTCCTGCGTCCTGGTGTCGGTTGGTCCTTTCTACATCTCTCAAGCACTCACCGTTGTTGCTGAAAGAGACTCGGGACATAGGTGCGATCCCGCCAATATCCGAAATGCAAGCCCAGCTATGGGCCGCGATCCTCACCTCCCAAGTACCTGTGCCAACATCGCAGCCCCATTACCACCTGTTGCAGGGCCCGGGCTCCCGAATCACCTATGGCGTCGATCATAGCGCAATCATCGCCACTCTCGCAAAGGACCTGGGTGCTGCACCTGCCCTACTCCGAACACTCTGGGACTATGGACCACATGTGCTCATCTGCTATGCATTCGGAGCGGCAATGACCCCTTTCTATCGACTCTATGGACCTTTCAGAGATCCTGGTGCAGAGCTGACAGTGAAAACGGAGATTTGGGAGACGATCACAAGGTACGTGCCCTCGACCATTAATATACCGGGCGAGCAACGTCTCAATTCTTCTCACCCGAATTCAGGCGTGGGTTCTTGGGGAATCTCTTCATGGGTGTAATACCTATGATGTTCTACGCGATCATAAACATAATAGCGTTCGGGATTGAAACGGTGTATTGTATTGTTACAGGGCAACCGAGAGCAACTTAAATGGTCTTGCCGACCAGACGTAGCCAGACGCGGTTTCGCCATCAAATGCACTAGTCTGTATATCCAGAACAATTAATGTCGACTTTGTAAAGGTAACAATGACATGGGAGGGAATTAAGGAGTTCATAATGGTACAGACCCGCAAGGTAAAGGACGGCGGTCAGATGCTCGTAGGATATACGAAAGATTTTAACTAGTATAATTCAGAGTAAAGGTGAGGTTTTCAGTAGCAGCATTATCCATGACCTTCCTCAAGTCTTCTTCAGCGATCCAAGGAACGATCCAAGATCCAATGAGTCGTACTCCTCTTCGGCTGGTAAATCCTCCAGACCGTCGAGAACGTTCTTCTGCGAGCTAGGCTTGTTGTCCAACTCCTTCTGCTTCTTCTTGTTCTTCGCGTCCTCGTCTTCCGTCGTGCGTCTGAACAGGTCCAGAACGAGGTCGGTATCCATGGAGGCAAGTCCAGCGTTCTGCTGGGTCACGACTGAATTTGCGATATTGAGCTTGAACCGTTGTAGGCTGTGAAAAAGGGAAGGACCCGTTCAGCAACAGCTTTTGAGTGTGAAGCTATCCATTTGCTTACCCCATGATCTTCTCTTCAAGAGTGCCCTTAGTGATGAGCCGATAGACATTCACCACCTTCTTTTGACCTAGACGATGCGCTCTGTCCATCGCTTGCAGATCCTTCATCGGATTCCAGTCATGTTCCATAAAGATTACTGTGTCCGCTCCGGTCAACGTCAAGCCAAGACCGCCGACGTGAGTCGTCAGCAATAGGCAGTCGATACTTGGATCGGCGTTGAAGGTTTGGACTGTCGCATGACGTTTACCAGCGTCGACTGTTCCATCTAGTCGCATGTACGTGACTTCGGGCATCAATGCTTGGAAGAGATCCGTCTCGATCATCTCCAGCATTTGCTTCATTTGACAGAAGATAAGCACGCGATGCCTGGAGAACGTGCCGGCCGTGTCCGATGCTTCTTGCGACTCCTCGTCCTTCGGACAGCCGATCCCGCAATCGTTGAGCAGCTGTCTGTGGTCGGAGGTGTCAGAAGCAGCATGGCATTAAACATTGACTTTTGACACAAACCTAAGAGCCTCGATCTTTGGAGCGTGTACAATATCCCGTAAGCCTTTGGGTCCCAACTGTACCCGGTGCTTCCTTGCTACTTCAGCAGCCTCAGTAGGTGATTTGATAACCAGCGCCGGATGGTTGCAAAGCTTCCGTAGGTATTGCAGAGCCTGGAACACGTGTGTCTGACCACCTCCCGACTTGCCCTGAGATTGTACTGCTTCTGCGACAGCCGCCTGAGCCTGTGAATTGGTATACTCGTCATACAGGGCCTTCTGAAGATCTGAGAGATCGCAGTAGTAGTCCTGAATGATTTTCGGTGGCAAGTCGGACAGGACGTCTTCTTTCAGTCGTCGAAGCAGGAAGGGGAGCACTTGTTTGTGCAATGCTTCGAGAGCAGCCGCGGCTAAGGACATCATAGTCAGTAATGAGCAGGTCTCTGCCTCATGTATGCGTACCCGCTTCTGCCGCCTTGCCACCGTTTTTCGCATCCCTGTTCGCCAGAATTGGTCGAGAGAACCGTTCGCCGAAACTTGACTCAGTCCCCAGAAATCCAGGCATTAGGAAGTCAAACAGGCTCCAAAGCTCCAGTACATTATTCTGAATCGGGGTGCCGGATAGGATTAGCCGGTGATTGGCTCGCATCGATTTGACTGCCTTGGTTAACATAGTTTTTGGATTCTTGATGATGTGGCCTTCATCCAAAATACAGTAGTGCCAATTCATGAGAGACAGTGCGGTCACGTCATTCCGAACCACATCGTATGAGGTGATAACAACGTCGTACTTGGATAGTGTGTTGGCGAGGTGAGACCGATACCGCGAAGTTCCGACGTATTGGATGGGCTTCAAGTTGTCAACGTATTTGAGGATCTCGTGATACCAATGGCCCGTCAGCGTGGGTGGACAGATGATCAACGATGGGAGGTGAACAGAATCCATCGACTTGTCGGCTTTCCAACGCTCGGCACGTTCGTGATGCGTTGATGCAAGAATACAAATTGACTGAAGGGTCTTCCCCAACCCCATATCTGTGCAAGGATATCTCAGCATTGGCGGCTATCGGTCACAACATATGTACATACCATCACAGAGAACGCCGTGCAGCTGATACTTCGCCAAAAACGCGAGCCAATTAACTCCTTCCTGCTGATACTTCCGGAGCTCGGCATTAACGGTGATAGGAATCTTATACGGCTCAACTTTGGATCCATCTAACAGTTGAGCAAGGAATTGTCTCTCTGAGGCGCGCTTTTGCAATAATTCTTGTGAGAAGCCCGGCGGATCCGGAATGCCGGCCTCAAGGGGAACCATTTTGACGAGTGCAGCAAACGTATGTGTTGCAGAGAACCGCACGTCGTCGTCTGCGTCGCTCATCCTGCCCAGCACAGGTACGATGAGGAAGATGACGTATGGTAGTGCCTTGATGTCAAGGAGTTGGATAATCACTGCATAGAAAGCTGTTAGTAAGCGTTGTGAAATAGCCATGTTAAAGCCAGCCGGCAACTAACTAGCGATGAGTTCCATGGCGCCTTGGCGGTTCGATAGGACCACCGGATCTCCCAAACGAGGTATGACATGCTCAACCACGAACCGCATCGCATCCGTGGTGAAGACGTCACAGAGGGTCGCGATACACCTGGCAGCACATTGCCGGATGACTGCGTACTGACTCTTCAAAGCACCGAGGATGTATGGAAAGAGAGTGGTCATATGAGGTAAAAGCTCAGGGTGTAGATGAGGCGCAACACCTTGGATCACTGTGAGCTCGTCAACGATCGTCTGACCGTTCTCAGTGTCGTCGGCTACCGAGGCAAGCGTATCTAAGCATGCAAAGTATCCAGATATCAGTCATCTAAAGTCAGCATCCCATGACGCAACCCTATCTCACCTGAGGAGTACGTATCCATCAGCCCAGAAGCCATACGTTGCCACAATTTCGGTAGCCGTTCAAACAGTTGTGGGCCCATGCGCTCTCCGAAGTTGGACAACGCCATTAAAGCACCTCGGCGTTGAAGCTTCTCCGGCGACATCTTCTCCAGTTCTACCACTTCGACCTTCGGGATCGCGGGCTTCCTCCCTCGAGCAGCAGCGGCTGCGGGTAACGGCCTCTTGTTGGATGCGATGCCATTTAATAGGTGGGTCGAGTCGGCGAAGACCGGGGTGAGGCTTCCGTCTGCGCAAACGAAAGTGCAAAGGTTCTTGACCACCTTTTCAGCCGGGTTGACCTTGGTTGTGAGGTGGAGCGGGGCGATATGGGCGACAAGCGCGACGACCGCGAGAGCAGACCGTTCTTGAAGGTCTGCATTCTCTTCGTACTGTGGATCGCAAGGTTGAAAAATGAGATGAAATGCAGGCGCACGACACGCAGTGAAAGATGAGCCACTCACCTTTGTCCCATCCATCACGCCTCGAATGACTGTATTCTTCTTTTCAGGCAGGGCTCTCAACGCTACAATCGCTGCGGCACATCCCGCAGTCACCCTTGTGTCAAACGCCTTCTTCATCGTTTCATACTTCTCGATGCCTGCGACGATCTTCGCTTTCCTGTCTTCCAACGACGCGACCTCTTTCTTCCTCGTCTGCTGCTTCACGGATCCCCTCAAGCCGTTGAACACGGGTCCAACCACCTGGTGCGCCGTCGTGACCGAGAACTTGGTCGGGTCACTACCCGTGACGTCTAACTCAGTCGGGACGCCTGGGATCTTGCTAGTGGGGATCTTGGCGTCGGAAGTGAAGGCGGCGAGAAGGTCCTTGCAGTCTGTCGACAGCCGGCCTAGCTCGTGTAGGAGCTCGTGGTAAGGCGCGGTAAGATCCACTTCGATATGAGTGTTCAGCCGTGCGGCGAGTTCGGCTGCGAGCGGTGACGATAAAGTTAGGGATGGGAGTTGTTGCGAGGGTGAAGGCGATTCCGTGGCTTCGTCAATTGCGATGGCCCACTCTTGGACAATGGTCGCGGCGAGATAGCGTTGAAGCATGCTCCGAGATATGTCGTAGAACGTGAGCCAGTAGTGGAAGGTCTCGTGTTGGCTCTGTACGGCAGAAGGGGTCAAAGGATTAATCAAAACGAGGATCTGCGAGAGCCAACCTGGTGTGATAGGGGGACCAACCTGCACAGGCCAAACCGACATGACATACGCGATGGCTTTCGCGCCCAGCACTCTTCCCCTCAGGATCGCCTCCTCCGTCACCAACGATAGATCCTGCATCATCATCGGTTTATCCACGTTATGCGCCTGCGCCCCACTCTTCACAGCCTGATAGAACAAGCTCGGATCCAACGGCGTCCCCACAGGGCTCATCAAGATTGTGAACCACGATAACAAGCTGGGCGGTATCAC
This sequence comes from Tulasnella sp. 332, assembly GCA_019632285.1. Taxonomy (NCBI): domain Eukaryota; kingdom Fungi; phylum Basidiomycota; class Agaricomycetes; order Cantharellales; family Tulasnellaceae; genus Tulasnella; species Tulasnella sp. 332. Next base: position 36,862 of record WSTV01000158.1, read on the forward strand.
GCTCAAGCCCAACCCGATCATACCACCGCCACCACCTTCCACATCAAGAGACGTGTCCATCCGTGACAAAGCCCCGATGGAGAGTTTCCATGCGGAGAACGTGACCTCTCGAACGTCGGACCGCTCTTCCATGACGAGGTTCTGGAAAAGCAGGCGGATGAAGTCTTGAGAGATCCAGGCACCGATGAGGGAGGGGACAGAGAGGAAGTTGAGGAGTGTCTTGACGACTGCGAGGCGAACATTGGAGATGACGTGGCGGAAGAAAGGGGAGAGGATCGGTGCGAGAGTCGTTAGAGGGCGGCTTTTGGGAATAGAATTGTTGGGTCAGCCTCTCATCATGATTGGACATGATTTATTAGCACCCCTACAACTCACGAGGAGCTTGAGCTTGAGAGAAGTTCGATGACTTGAGGGAAGGAGACGAGCTTTCCTGTGAAGGACATCGAAGGTATTCATGAGCTTTTGATTTAAGTGGATATTTATCATACCGCAAACCTAGAAGATCCATGACAGCACCAACGCTAGACCCTAGATCATCCTTCATATCCGCCAAACAGTTCCACAGAACATCCATTACGGCGCCGAGCTCCTCAGGAAGCCTCTCCACGATCTGCTGGGCTATCGGTGTCAGACACGACGCTGCAACAGATCGGACGTCGTCGTCCTGATCTCCGAGCCTATAGTTGGTTTGGACATTTTGGTCAGTTCCACTTTTTTAGTAGATCATGGCCTGCATGTTTACCCACCCAAGAAGCGCAGCCTCAACAACACCCTTCAAAATCTCCTTCCCTCCTTGTTCCTCATCGACCAGATCGCTCCTCACGGCCACCTCGTACTTCATACCCAAGAGTCCTGCGTGTCGAACTTGCCAGACGTGATTCATCGATGGCGAGCGTCCGCCATTTCCGTTCCCTTTGCCGTTCCCTTTGCCATTGACGGGGCCGTGGCCATAACCATTGCCGTTGGCGATCTGCGGTAAGCCGTCAGGGGCGCCTTGGCGTTGGAAGATCATATCCAAAAGGACATTGTGTACGTGGATGATGGACCGGCGGGGCATGTGGATGAGGAGGGAGGCCAGGGATTGGGAGACGGTTTCGCGGACGGGGGCGACCATCTAAGGCATGATGTCAAGTCCTTGTCTTGAAGAGACTATGGGATGGCTTACCATGTCGGAAACAAAGTCGCTAAAGCGATCGAGGACGAAAACCAAGAGGAACTTGGCGGCAAGTTGGTTGCACCAATTCTCGTGGTTCAAGTCGTTCTCTTCAGGTGTCTTATTATCTACGCGAGTCCACGGCGAGATGGATCAGCCATGTTCAAGATCACCAGGCAATCGATGACCACGTACCAATCATCCCACCACCACTCCCCTGCGTCTTGATCACCTCCCGCAACGCCGTCGCAGCGCCATGCCGCACTTCCCAATTCGGACTAAGGCCGAAAATACAACCCTTTCAGATGTGTTCCTTCGCACGTTTGAAAGACGCAATGATCGACTTACCTGACCAGGTCCACCTCCAGCACCTCGACGAGCCTCCCCCACACCCAATGTCCCTCGGGGACTTGAAGCAAGTTGACCTGAGCGGACTTGTCGGATGCGGCGACTTGACCGCCCTTCTGTGGGTCGACAATCACTTTCTCGTCCGAGAGCGATGCGGAGGAGGTTTGGGCCGTTTCGGGTGTCGGCGATGGATTGGGTTTTATGGATGGGCCGTCAGGTTCTGTCTTGCGGAGTCTGTACGATGAAGAGACGAGGTGACAATTCAGAGCGGCAAGGAGAGGGTCGTTGTGAGGAGAGCTTACTTAGTAGCAGGAGGGGCTGTTTCCATCTGCGCGGCTTTCGCAGCAGCGGCAGACGAGGCTATCGCGCCCACAAAGGCGTTACCGTCCTTTCGTTTCCTCTTCAACCTGTTCATTTCCCGTCTAGAGAGTTCCTTCCCAGGCGCTGGAGACATCGACGTTGGCGGTGGGGTTGTACTACCTTCCATCTTGACGTCGGAAGTCGGGGGCACGTCCAACGACTCCACCTTAACGAGTGTCGATGCCGGCGTTCCTGGGGTCCCGCTTGGAGCTCCACCGCTTCCATCCGTACTCTCGATCTTCAGCTCGGACATCTTGACCTCTTCTTCCTCATCGCCTCCCGCCAGCTCCTTTTCGAGGTCCTTGACGAGCCCATCGTTGTCCTCAAAGAAGTCGAGGCCGAGTCGACCCATGGCTTCCTTCCGAGCGGAGGCGATATCTTGAGAAGACTCGAGGGGTTTGTTGAACTCTTTGCCGGACGAGGCGAGGAGGAGTGCCGAGGTTTGAAGGATCTTCTGGATGGAGAACGGAGGGAAGGATGGCGGAGTTGAGTCTCGGGACTCGGTGGCCATGTCGTCGGGTGCTGAGCGTGGCTTCCATACAGGAACGAGCGTGCATATCTGAGAGAGCGCGTTGCAAGCTGCTGTCCGTGTGTCGAATGATTTGGAGTGAAGGTAAGGCAGAAGCTGGATTAAGATAGAGTTTTAGAAAGTTGAACCGCCAAGCAGAATAATTTCACTGTGTAAAGTCGGCTCCCGAGAGGACCCATGGCAAGTCCTGTTGCGTTATTCCTGAGGTGAATGTCACATGGAATGAATGCTCGACCGCCTGGAGTGTGACGGCCCTTTCACCCAGCAGAAGCGATGATCACTGAGATAAACCACTCGGTCCTGCCCGACATTTGATCATGACCGAGGATGACCCAACGTCCGCTCGGGGGCCGCATCCTTCACCAAACTCGCGCCATGTCGGCCACTTACGCCTCCCAGGAACCGACTCTTGTGCAGAGAAAGAAGAAAGTGACGTTGCACTCACCCTGCGAACGACGGCGAGAACCTCTGTCCAGTCCGAAGCTGGAGACGCGTGCCATATGTGCACCGCAGTGGTGGAAGAGGGTTCTATGCTGGGTTCGGTGGGGACATCCTCATTAACGGTCTTTGCGGCGATCTGAGCGACCTGTCTGGCGGCGGCTGCTCTGACGGCGGGCGAGGATCCGGTATCAAGTAATAATAACAACCGGTCGAGCCTAAGTGTTGTTAGGTCAGGTTAGGAAGTCTAAATGGGGAGAAGAGGGAGGCGGAAATGCGGCTTACCGGGAAAGAGACATTAAGCGGGTGGCACGGGGGAGACGGGGGAAACTTCGGAGCTTATTGGGATGTAGTGCGTCGATGGCGAGCCTCCTTATCTTTATACCGTGCAGGCCAACTCACGTGGAGACCCTTAACACAAACTAACACTGCACCCTTTCCAATAACCCCACCCCTGACACGCCACCCTCCTCAACACCATCAAGCAACTCTCCTTTCTCCACTGGAATTCGGTTTGACTGCGCGCGGCTCCGGGGCAACCAATGGAGCGTCCTGCCCCAGCTCTCATCCAGTGAGCAGCATTCACACACAGAACACTCATACGCTGATCCAACCACTAGAATAGCATACAACAACCTCTTCCACTCTCCGCTCACCATCTCCAAACTCAAGGACGCAGCCATCCACGGACACCTCCGAGACGCTACTATCGGCAAACAAGAGCAGCACTACCATGACGACAACGGGCTCGATGTCCCAGGCAGAAGTGTCGCATGGAAGGTGTCTGATCATCTCTATCTTTTTCCATAAATAAATCGTTGAAACAAAAGCTGCCACGTTCCAGGTCTTCCTAATCCCTCAAGCGCCTTTAACTTCGGAGCTCTCTGCATCACCGGCATCCCCATTGTCCGTACTCAAAGAGGCCCGATCGAGATACGTCGAATTATTGCAGGACAGATTACGTGCTCCAGACGGCAGTTATGAGGAAGGGTTGTCCTTTCCAGGTCAGGAAGAGGCCTCGGTGCATATCAGACAAAAGCCCGGGAATTGGGAACAGAACAATCCCCTGAGTCTGGATGAAAAGGTCTGATGTCTTTCCTTTGAGCCTGTGCAAACAACCAAGAACCAAAACAGCTGACGAATCTGTATTTCCATTCTAGAACCCTTGGCAAGAATGGTTCACTGCTATGGATCTCCGTCGCACAATTGCTCAAGACGTCGAAAGAACGTCAGTTTTTCTACTGTACCTTGCTGAAAACTGTCTCAACGACTTACCACTTTGACCATACATCACCAGCTTCCCGGACCTTCTCTACTTCCGCCAACCCCACGTGCAGAATGCCCTCACCACCATCCTCTTCCTACACTGCAGCGAAAACCCTCAGATCGGATACCGCCAAGGCATGCACGAACTCCTCGCGCCCATCTTCTACATTGTCGACTATGATTCCCTCCTATCCTCCGACTCCGCCTCGTCTTCTTCAGCAGAGGCGCGAGAGTTTTGTGATCGGACGTGGGTGAACGCGGATAGCTGGTGTCTGTTCGAGTTCGTGATGCGTTCTGCCGGGGAATGGTATGAGTGGCAGGAACCTTCGATCGGTGGTGGTGCAGTGGCGAGTGGACCAATGCATACAGAGCAGTATGTGCCGCCCATCGTGAGGATATGTAATTCGATCCAAGTGGATTATTTGAGGCCCGTGGATCCGGCGCTGTGGGCGAGGTTGCAAGAGGTTGGGATCGAGCCTCAGATCTATGGCATGTACGGGAGTGCTAGTGTCAACCGAGAGAGGAAGAAGCACGGTTTTTACTAACCCTTTTCTTCACTCTCCTAGACGATGGTTACGCCTCTTGTTTTCCAGAGAGTTTGGTATGATGGATTGTCTCCCGCTTTGGGATGGGATCTTTGCGGCAGATCCGACTTTGGATATTGCAAAGTGGGTTTGCGTGGCCATGTTGGTGCGGATTCGAAACGACTGTAAAGCCACTAGCTTCACCCATGATACAATTCTACCTAGAAGAGCTAATATGTTCATCTAGTGATCGCTTCCGACTATAGCGGCCAGCTTACGGCCCTCCTTCGCTATCCTCGTTCCTCACCCATATCCCCTTCTCCATCATCACACCCACATCTAACCCTCCTCCTTCGACAGGCGCTCTTCATCCGCTCCGCACCCACTCCGACTTCCGGCGTCACCATCGTCATGGAGAATCGAGATACGCTCGGAATCACATTCGAGGCCCCCGAACCCCCACCTTTACCCACACGACGACAGAATCGAGGACCGCCTGGAGCGGCTACCAGAATGCAAGTTGGACGACAAGCCGGTGGTTCTTTGGACGTTCGATATACCGGTGGAGCAGCTGGCGGGGGCGGCGGAGTGTTGCAAGACATGATCGCGAGTCGGTTCAACGATGTGAACAGTGCAGTGTTCAGCACCGTGTCGGAATTCAGGGTATGGTTGCCCATGCAGCGTGTCATGGTCCATTCAAAACTGATTACCAGTTAACGGAATGTCTATAGCGTAATCTACCCGAACTCAGCCTGCCCGAACTCCCCTCCGCACTCCTCCAACGACCGGCCACCACTACGCCGGAACTATCATCGTACCCATTCAGCATGAGTCCAGGATCGAACCACCGCAAGATCAGCGGAACCGACTCGAGCACGCGGTTCGAACTGGAGAAGGAGATCGCCGCCATGCGGAACGTGCAAATGAAGCTGGGCCACGCCGTCGATTGGTCCCTGGATGTACTTCAGAGGCCGCGTTTGGATGGGCAAGAGGATGAGGAACGGATACGCGCCGTGGAGTGTATGGCGTATGTGAGGGACGTATTGATGAGTGGGGAGCTTGGAGGAGTGGATGAGAGACGGTTGGCGCGATGGGAACCGCCAAGGCCTCCGCCTGTGTCGGACGATCCCGTACCTTCTCCAGAGGAGTCGGCGATCAACTTGAACAGCAACAAGCCGCCCGCGATATCTCTTGCGCCGAGAGCTATTGGAGGCGCGGCGACGATCGCTGGTCGACCATCCAATCATCTCCGTCCCGGGATTTCTATAAACCCTTCTAACATGTCGACGACGCCACCTCGGACGTCTCCATTCTCTCGATACGAAGCCCCTTCGCCGGGATCGAATACGGCCGTAAACGCGAGTCAGTATCCGAAGGCACAGGCGTCATCTTCTCTGTTCGCTCGGACAGCACCGTCTACGGTGCAAGGTGCATTACATCACTCGCGATCACCGTCTCAGCCTCTACCGCAGAAGCAAGCGAAGAAGTCGCCGGCTGCACCTTCCGATCCGCTGGGTGTCTTATAATCACATTATAGACAGATAGAGATTGTGGACCATAAGCCTACTACGTACCCAGAACATGCTAAACTGTCCCGAATACTAGAATAAAAACTACTAAACTGTCGCTGTACCGGTTGAAAACTTGTAGTGTTATAAAATTGGCCAGCTCTGATTCGCTCGTTGAAGTGCGGGTGTAGAGTGAGATTGGTCGCGTAAAGGACATCGCCGTCACCCAACCCCGTGTGACGTTTTACCACCAAGCCTTTCCGACCGCACCCGTTCCAATCCTACTCTCTCCATCATCCTCCCTTCATCCTCTACACCACACCCCGGGTGCCGTGAAAAATTAAACGAGAAGGGATGTTGCGCAAGCTGGTCTCAAGGAGTGTAGCGACCAACAACCGACGGGCGTTCTCTGCATCGTCTTCGTCCAAGCTATTGGTCGGTTCTCAACATGTGAAGGCCCAGGAAGCCAAAGTGCGTACCTCGAATGGCTATGTCGTGTTGCGCTATATTCGGTATATAGAACTCATGCTTGCTCTCCGTGACTTGAACGTCTTTACAGAACTGGACGTCTGGTGAATATCCTCTATTTGAGCACGAGTATGATGCCGTCGTCGTGTGAGTTCCGATTTCAACTAGCCTTCCTCTCCCCTGGGTCCCCCCGGGCGGCTTCATGTAACACGGCAAGCTGATATTTGACCGTCTCATTATTGTTGATATTTTGATATAGTGGTGCAGGAGGTGCAGGTCTACGTGCTGCCTTCGGTTTGGCTGAAGCTGGGTTCAAGACGGCGTGCATCACGAAGCTCTTCCCGACAAGAAGCCATACTGTTGCAGCACAGGTGCGTAAGTGGGTGGACGGGCCCGCACAATCCGTTAACTGAAGATGGTGTCCACACCATTTGCTCAGGGTGGTGTCAATGCCGCTCTTGGAGTACGTTTATTTCGTTCAGGAAGGTGTGCGCAAAAGATATTGACCTCACTGAACTCATATAGAATATGACCGAGGATGACTGGAGATGGCATATGTATGACACGGTACGTCTCTTGGATTTATAGAGCACGACTGTCGTTTCACCACTGACCTAGATACGTTGTAATGCAGGTCAAGGGGTCAGATTGGCTCGGCGACCAGGACGCTATTCACTACATGTGCAGGGAAGCACCAAACTCTGTCCTCGAAGTGCGTCCTTTTTCAACCTATAACCTCAAACTTATGACCTGTCACCTGACTTTTCTTGATCATGTACAGCTCGAACACTATGGCGTCCCCTTCTCGCGGACGAAGGAGGGCAAGATCTACCAACGCGCCTTTGGCGGTCAATCCCTCAAATATGGCAAAGGTGGCCAGGCATACCGGTGCGCTGCTGCAGCAGACCGAACTGGACACGCTATCCTGCACACCCTCTACGGTCAATCCCTCCGACACGATACCCAGTTCTTCATCGAGTACTTTGCGCTGGATCTCATCATGGAAGGTGGAGAATGCGTTGGTGTCATCGCGTTAAATATGGAGGATGGAACCCTGCATCGCTTCAGAAGCCACAAGACCGTGTTGGCAACCGGTGGCTATGGGCGAGCGTACTTCAGCTGTACATCGGCGCATACGTGCACAGGAGACGGGAACGCTATGGTTACCAGGGCTGGACTACCCCTCCAGGACCTGGAGTTCGTGCAATTCCATCCTACGGGCATTTATGGTGCTGGATGTCTCATCACTGAGGGTCAGGATCTGACCGTAGAAAGCACGCTTAAACACTCAGTTGACGAGCTGTTCTTGAACCTACAGGCTCTCGAGGAGAGGGAGGTTACCTCCTCAACTCTCAGGGTGAGCGATTCATGGAGAAGTATGCACCGACCGCCAAGGACTTGGCATCCCGCGACGTCGTCTCCAGGAGTATGACCATTGAGATCCGGGAGGGTCGTGGTGTTGGACCGGAGAAGGATCATTGCTTCTTGCAGCTCAGCCACTTGCCCGCATCCGTCCTGCATGAGCGTCTACCCGGTATCTCGGAGACCGCCGCGATCTTCGCCGGCGTTGATGTCACCAAGGAACCGATCCCAGTGTTGCCCACTGTGCATTATAACAGTAAGTTGGAGTAACATTGTACCGGACCTGCAGACCGAAGCTGACTTCTTCTCTGCAGTGGGTGGTATTCCTACAAAATACACTGGCGAGGTGTTGACGGTCGACAAGGTATGTGAACTGAAAAATATATCAAAGTAAACAAAGTGACCAAAGAAGTATCGTAGGACGGCAACGATCAAGTTGTACCAGGTCTGTACGCTGCTGGAGAGGCCGCTTGTGTCTCTGTGCATGGCGCAAACCGTCTCGGAGCCAACTCGCTTCTCGATATCGTCGTCTTTGGACGCGCCGTCGCCCATCACATCAAGGACACAACCGAACCCGGCAAACCCCATAAGGCGATCGCGGAGGACGCTGGCGCTGCGACCATCGAGCACCTCGATCAAACTAGGTCTGTCCTCTCATGACGGAATCTCATAGCAGGGAAGGATTATATACTCATACTCATTCACGTCTTTCTAGGCAAGCCGATGGCTCTCGATTGACCGCTTCCATCCGATTGGACATGCAAAAGGCGATGCAGGCAGACGCTGCTGTCTTCCGGTATATAAATTTACTTCTCTGATTCGCGAAAGCACTCTGCTAACAGAGTCTGTCGTTGCAAATCCAGCGCTCAAGACTCCCTCGACGAAGGTGTCAAGAAGCTCAAAGAGATCTACAATACCTACCCAGATGTGAAGATCGCTGACCGGAGCATGAAGTGGAATTCGTCAGTTGATGGCTAAACTCAAGTTACCTATTACATTTCAAGACTGACTTTTGATTCCTTTATTTTCTAGGGACCTCATCGAAACGCTTGAGCTCCGCAATCTCCTCCAGTGCGCGGTCCAGACCATCGAATCAGCTGCTGCCCGTAAGGAATCCCGTGGCGCGCACGCACGTGAGGATTACCCGGAAGTACGTAATTCTTCTGCTCTCTTCCCCGCTTCTGCTTTCTCGAAGCAGTCCTCCACGGTGTATCTCACCGCGTGGTTTTTTGTAACCCTTTAGCGTGATGATGCCAACTGGATGAAGCACACCTTGACCTTCCAGAGGGACGTGACCAAGCCCGATGTGGAGATCTCATACCGGAAGGTCATCGGCACGACGTTGGATGAGAACGAGTGCAAGGCGGTACCGCCTTTCAAGCGAACATATTAGGATGCGATATACAGGAGTAGACAGAATCAAGGAGAATGAGCTGCGTTCTTGTCTGATCATCAACTTTCATACCGATGTCGTTGCGTGCATCCTTTAGGAGAGATTTAACGCTCTGTAATCTTCGAGAATAAAAAACCACAATCATCTCTCCATATGCCAGTGCATTAAGAACCGCTTTTCAGGCCAGTCAGTCAGTTCTCTGCATGGGTTCAGTCACGGGCCGAAGCCCTGACGGGCGACTTGGTTCGGAAATCAAACCTCCGTCTACCTCCAGTTGATTCAGTAGTTTTCCTATCAATCCTGCTGCAGTCGGGCTTGTTACCGACTAATGACGACACTCGCTCAACGTCATGCTAGCGCAATGACCAGAGGAAGCGACATAACGTTTGCTACTTGATGTGCTGTGCTCAGTCTCAACTATTTGCAATCCCTCCCTCGTTGGCGCCACGTCTTGCTCCGCCAGGAGAATTTACTCCCTGTCTCAATCCCCCTCCCATAAGCCTCGCCTTGCATATCAATATGCTCATCTCAACTTCCAAGTGGGTTGTGGTCGTTACTTGCGCTCTCGGCGTCTTGGCTGCACCCTCACCTGCAACGAAATTCGAGTTGGGTTCCGATGGTGGTGAATGTGGCGACGGTGACGGAACTAGCGATGTGGCAGGAGAAGCGACCACCACCAGGACGACGGTGCAAGCTAAGACTGATGGGATTACCACTGTCAACTTGACGTCCTCAACCGTCCTGACTACGGTGTCCGTGACCAGTGTCTCCGCTACGGCTGTATGTTGTTTCTCGGTCAGAGAGTATAGGCTAGTGTTGACATCAGGTTACTCCCCTTCAGACAGAGTCTAGCTCTTCGACCCTAACCACAGATTCGACTGTCATCCCAAGCAGCACCACAATCACCACCAACGTTGCGGCCCCCGTTCAGGTGCCGCGGCTACAGGAACAACGAGTGGGGCCTTTCTGGCTGTTACTGGAAGAATGACCATTGCTCTCGGTGGTATCACGGCTCTTATCGTCTCTCTCCTGTAAGGCCCACGAGATCTGGCGTTCGAGTCGCTGAACAACGAAACTCTTGCCTTCTTATGCCGCACCTTATGGCAACTAATGTTCTCCCTCAATCTTTGGGCCAATCTTAACATACCCTAAAGCTTCAGCTGGATCTCGGGGCTATGTGATCACTCGAAGATCCCGACATTGCCGACAACATTTCGCTCCAGCTTTATCGCCACTACTCATGAGCAGTCGACGCAACTCAGGATCTGGGCCTTATGCTTCCCGCGTTGAGCGAATTAGCTTCAACGGAACCGACGGCGAAGACGTGACGGAGTTCGTGCGCGAAGTGAATCGAATCGCCATCGATCAAGGAATGTGGAGAGATAACGAGTGGATGATCAATTATGCCGAAGCCTGCTTGGGCGGTAACGCGATACGGTGGTATAGCGAGCTGGAAGATGACATAGCTACTTGGAAGGAACTCCGGAAAAGGCTCCTCAATCAGTTTGGTCCGCTCGATGGCAAGCACGTGCCACATGCGCCGCCAGCAGCAACTATCCCCAACGCCCCTTCTCCCCTGGAGAGTCGTGTTGCCAAAATCGAAACCACCATTTCAAGCATTCAGACTTGCATCTCTCGGCTTGAAGCATCCTTAGCTACTCTTGTCGTGGATTCGCAGCAGCGTGTCGACCCCAGCGACGAGTTGGTCAAGAAGACACAGGTCGAGCCGAAAAGCCTCCCACTCCAGTTATGGTCAGTCTACCTCTCTGTCATCTAGCTTACATGCAGCAACGATCGCGTGCTTGTCCCAAATAGCGGTCGAAAAGGGCGCATCAAGGTCGTTGAGGCTGACACGAATAAACTAAGCTACATTCACCAAGACCCAACCTATCAAAACTACATGCTTGCTTCAACGCCGACGGATTCTCTGATATTTGAGCTCCTGGTTTGTGAAAGTGATACCGATCGCATGTGGCTGAGAGTTGTTGTGAGCTCTATAGTTCAGACTGATCGCTTTCGACATCTAATCATGGTGATAACGCCGTAGGATCGTCCCTTTGGTGACACACCAGACCCAAAGGTTGCGTTAGTCTTCGTCGAAACTGGTTCGACTTATGCTTTCATACTTTTTGGCAAAGGTGATGCATTGGTCGGTTCACTGTTCATCATCCAGAGAGCCTAATACGATTATGTAGAAGTCCAAGGTCAAACTTTCCGATGTGGCATATACCCCTGGAAGGGCTACCCGCAATCGCATAACGGATGGCTCTCAATAAATTATGGTGGATCAACGGAGCTCCAACCTTGGCGGCCAAGCGAAGGCGGTCAGCAACCCAGGCCCTCTGCAAGTTTCCAATTCTGCTAAACCTTGGTTTAATCGTAGCCCAAAAAATTGTGATGGGTTACGGGATGCTCTATTCCTGGCGGGTGGATGTAGAAATAGACACCGGTTGTGTGGACGCCGTGAGTGGATCGTCATTGCCGTCTGCCACCAAGGCCCTCACAATATATATCTAGCGACTTTTCTTCGAGCCGATTTGAAGTGTCACCTTACATACCGACCACCAGAAACTGCAAATGATGTGATTGTCAACCCAATCGTGTGACTTCCGCTCCCACTTGCTAACCAAAGCTGGGCTCGCGGACTGTCGTATCGTGCATTATGCAATACTCTTTGAATCCAACGAGGCGGTACGAACCCAATTACAAGTACAATCTAAATCTCTGGATTAGCTAGGCGTCATCAGAGATTCACTGAGAGCCAGACAGCGTCCAATTCTGATGTGTTCGACTCGATTTCGAAAAGGCCCATTTCCAAAGGAGATTGAGCTCAACTGTCGAAACTGTTTACCTGCAATTTGTGGGTCTACGGAAGTTGTTTGTAACGTTGTCCTTGGAGTTAGACCCGATCGGTTCTCGAGTCCACAAGTGTGTGTGGCTCTTGGTGCGATACGGCTACCCGGACGAAATCCCAGAAAACCTAGAGTGGATATGGGAGAAGAGTTGCGGGGCATCGACGCGTCGTCGAGAGGTCCGTCCACTACGGATGGTTCTATTCATACGCATGGCTCGGTATCGACGACGGACTCGCTTCAACTCATTGAAAAAGGTCAACTGTCAGCCTTGGTAAGAGTATGCTTTGACAAAAAGGAAAAGAAAAAGAAAAAGAAAAGAAAGAAAGAAAGAAAAGGTAACGTCCCGGATCAGGCAGATGACTCTCACTCGGCTCGTCACTGTAAAACGTTGTGCCGGCTTTGGTCACAACAACGTTACAGCTATAGATCCAAAAACGTCACAGATATAGATGCATGTGATGTTTTGACTGCCGGGGTGGTATTCGACATTTTTACAGGCACACATCAGCACTTCAATTGAACGCAGGGTTCCAATCAGTATAACATCATGAAGATGCTTACGGCCTTTTTTTCTACATGTAACGGACTGAGAACGTTGCGGGTTCATCGGATTACTTCCGACTGGAAGGAAGTAATTATCGTATGGCTTGCGAAGAATCCGTGAAATCAAAGAGCAAAGCGTCTAGTGTGAGATTCAACATAAATCAAGTATTTATAGATCGATCAAGAGTACAGGGTATCAAGATAGGAGAAGGTCACTATGGTTACTGGGATTCCTTGATATCTGCTTCGACAAGTTGGGATGGCCATTATCTCGAACTATGCTCATGCGTTTAGAATAGTGTAGCCGAGTGTGACATCCACTAACATCATTGCCCGCTAAAACCGTATCAAGCGGACTCCATCGCGACGCTTGTGGGGTTTCTACTCGGTCTTCTCTAAGCATTGGAGAGCGCTCAAGTGGGAACAATTGGCGCAATGCATCATGGCTGGCTCCACGTGGAAGCGTCTACGCCCTTTTCATTCTGTAGGCCACGCACTAACGGCATGGTAAACCTCGACCCCTGCTTGCGTAAGCAGGACTATTCAGGCGTCTCTTGCACATCTGTAAATAGTTAACTCGGGCAGTAGTGCTACGTTGCACGCATGTGTTATCATCGAGGAAAGGCTATGCCTGCTATGGAGAGCGTGGAGTACTTCCTTGGACAGACCACACGGTCTGATGAAAAAAGAAGCACCTGTCATCCAAGGATCATCACTGCGTCAGATGGTACTAACTTTGTAACCATTGTACGCGATTATGGGGATCCTTCGAAAAGGTTCCTTGACGACAAGGGGTCCATTGGAAGATCTCGGGTGGTCTGGGGGACTATAAAGAGTATGTCGAATGTGGCCAACTCACGGTTCTACACACATTTGCCTCCCCTGCGCCTCGCACACTCTCACACCGCTGTAAACCGCCCACTAGCTCCCGCTTCACTCAATCTTCAACTCCACAGACTCTCATTCCAACTCGATCATGGTTGGCTCTACCTCAAAAATGCTCGTGGTTTTCACATGTGCACTGGGCGCCTTGGCCGCTCCCAAGTCCTCAACATCATCCACTGTTGTATCCACCTCCGTAACCCCGAGTGGAAACACTCTCATTCCCGCTACTACCACCGACACCGCCGTGTTCACGGACACGACGAGCGCAGTTCTCGTGAGCGTGACGTCGATAGTTTCTACGTCATCTGACTCCGTGTCAACCACCGCTGAAACCGTAAGTGAGCTCTCTTATTTATGCTCGTGGTTCACGGTGAACTGAATTCGTGCTCTACTTTTCAATATAGCCCACAACTGGTACCGGTGCGACTCTCATCCCCGCCACTACAGAGACTAGCGCGATCCTCTTCCCCACCACCGTGACTAGCAGTGTCACCTCGGCTTCTGCTGCGGTGACCACAACAACCTCCACGAAGAGTGGAGCTTCCCGCGCTGCCGTTGGAGGTATGACGATCGCGGCCCTTGTTGGCGCCGGCGCTCTCATTCTTTCCGTCTTGTAATCAACGGCAGAGGCCTTTCTTGGGTATCCCATATCCATTTTATGGACTCTTGTACACTACACACCGTCTTTTGTCGTTATACACTATTCTCTGTTGGGACAATGTTAGCTGGCTTGAACTTTGCCTAACCTTCTCTTGTTGCACACCAAGAACTCTGGGCGCGGATCGGTCATCATCAGTCAACCGCATGGAACGTGGGTGAATTACGACATTAGACCCTGGCTCAAACCTTCCAGCGCCCATTGCACCCCAGCGAAGAATTAGCGTTCGATTATGTTAAACCGATGGGACCAATAGCCTCTCAATGCTCAGAGACATGGTCGGAGGGTGAGGGCAGCGCTCCAAGCTCAAGGCAGGACACCTAGATTCTCCCCCCTTTTGGATCTGGCTTACAAGCTCAGACGTCAAATCATCCTGTGCCAGCATATCCCCCCTCCCCCTCAAAACGCTCAATAGCCAAACCATTGCCGTCGATCCCCATCAAGCCACCGATCCTGACTCTCCATACAATGCACATTGCTTACCTTCTGCTTGCCCGATATCATTATGAAGTCCGACCCTCAGGCGGATAGAGGATTGGTCGTCCAAGCGCAGGGAAATCATTGGACAAAGGTGGACATAACGGGCAACAAGACTGGACTTTGGGTTCGAACGGTCATGAGCGGCTATTCGCCTTTTGATCTTGACGCTTATCAATCTCTCCCCGCTTGGATCAATCTTTGCTTTGAGATTGAACCATCCTAAAGCAGCCATCCTATTCTGGAAAGCTGCCATGACAGCGAAAACGTAAGAACAGACACGATATGCTATCCAATCCTGCCCTCACAGCGCCTGGCTTTCGCACGGACGTCTGTGAGTGTTCCCATTCATATCTTGCCTTCTGTGCCGCTTATGTCACCCCTGATGTTCCATTTCATCGTAATGAGGTCATGATACCTTCGATTTATCGTCGGAGACAGCCGTTGTTGCTATTTATGAAGCTCACGCAGCGTCTTGGGCAATCAAGCCGTGCCGACTTTCGCGCGGACTATCCGCAGGAGCTTCGGGGCCCGTATGCAGAAGG
>WSTV01000159.1:0-14712 GCA_019632285.1 Tulasnella sp. 332
GTATTCAGTATTATTCGCGCTTAGTGTCTGCAAGAGTGAGGCGCTGTAATTCGGAAAAAGCGCCTATGGCATCTATTCTCGCGGCAGTCTTGTCTTCTGATTTATCACATGTCTACATCGTTACTCTCCCGCCCTATTGGCACCAGCCAGCGTAAACCCTCGCAGGGTGGGAGGCTAAATGACCAGTTCTATGTATAGTCGTAAGCGACAAAACTGCACCAACTCCCCGTCAAACTCTTTGACCACACTTCAGCGCTATAATACGGAGGCTTGTGTCGTCCTCGGCTCATAGCACGACAGTACCCTAAGGATGCTCAATCTCCAGATGCGTCGGAGCGAGTTCTAGCGCTGATGAGCGCCAAGCTGGGATGCGCCGAGCGTCTGAGAATGACACGATCCCGAAGCGTTTCTGTCATCGTTGCGAGTTCTAACACGGTAAGCTCTTGGATTGGCCAGATCGCTTATCAGATCTCCCCTGTGGACGCTCGCTGCACAGGATCTTCAGGCACCCGGCGCAGATCATCCGGTGGCCGTCGATCAATCGCCGGAGACTGGGCGCTAAATGTCAAGGGTAAACAAAGACAGATGTCGAGGAATAGCGTCGTGCCAGACTTCTTGCGCGTCAATCGACTGCGGACGTCTTTCGAAGGTGGCCTCCGGCGAGCCACGACGCTTTTCCGACCGCTACCACTATTTCCCTATTATTCATCCTCCCTCGAAAAAAAAAACAAGCCATGTCTGATTTCGAAGCATTTGCTCACCCATGAAAGAGTGATTGCAAGAAATATAGGACTAATGCTTCGGCATTAACATATGTCCATTTCCGACTATTTTTATGCGCGCTATAGACATGTCTTGGGCGGTCTGCAATCCATCAAGTGCGAGGATCGCAAGCAAATACTCGATTCTTTTCTCAACTACTGAAGCCCCCGGCATGGTCCTAGAGCCTGGTGGTGTGGCCACAGAAAATCTCGGGCAGCTTGCTGGGGTTCCTCTTACGGGTTAAAGCGGATCGAGTAGTGGCAGGCCGTTCCGCACGCTTTTCTCCTCTGTAGAGCGTGTAACCACGCCCTATAGCTCTTCTGGCGATACACATATAAGGCCGGCTGATTGGTACCATAAACCCAGCACATCTATTGTGTTCACAGTTGGCCTAAGGGGAGACAGTTCATGTTGAGCCCAATGGGTAGGCTCGTAGCTTCTAAGGGCAAAGGCTTCTGGATGATCCTAGGTGGTCATGCATGAGTGCTAGACGCGATGAGACACCTTTTTCCAACAGTTGTTATGCATCAAGTGATAGCTGCGAATGTACACTGGTTGGTCTAGAGGATATGCCGAAAATCATTTACAAGAGTTAGGGCAGATATTCTTGTGTCCACGGGCTCCAAATTTGGCCTCAATCCAAGGCCATGCGCATATCTGCGTTGCAGATCGAATCAGTAGGTCACGAATACCCCTTGGGGATGGGGTAGATGTAGATAGGAAGGTTGTGGCTTGGGATTGCGTCGGATACCGCATATATAATAGGTCCGGCTATAATTGGAAGATGAGATTTGACATGAATATTCTAAGCAAGTCATAGGAATACAATTATCTCCGATCATGTCGTCCCTCCAGTTAAAGTTGGCAATGTAAGGCACGAAACTAGCCCTGATCGCTTCTGAATCACACGCCACAAGTGCGTCTTGTGCTCTTCTTTCTGAGCTCTCACGGCCGGGTGCCTCTTGCCTTGTCTGAAGCTGGAGATCGGGTTGCCACTAGGCTTATTAAGGGGTGGCCTGAACTATAGGTTCCACTATAACCCTTATGCGAAGCACTAGGTTACATCTCTAAGTGGTTGACCTTCCGTAGACGAAATTTTAGCTTAACCCCACCTAACCAACCAGTGTTGCGAGGGAGGAACCGGGAACCGAAGCGTCTCCCGTAACGGCATTCGTGACATTGAGGATTTGGACTTTGAGCCAAGGCGCCGGTGCCTGGAAGAGCAATCGGCGAGGCCCGCAAACGGGGGATATCGCATCAATCATGAAGGAAATTAAACCTCAGGTAGCGTGTGGGCCCATAATAGGCAACTATCATGCAGAGAAAGGCTTCCGTTGGCTCGCGTCAAGTTTAGGTTTTTTTTTTTGAAAAAAAAGGGGGGGGGGTTCAGACCTCCTGCTAGATGGCACGTTTAGAACGGTTAAGAACGAGCGTCGCGGAGCGCAAATGTTCGCCCAGCGTGCCCTTAAGCCCCCCCTTGGTAGGAACAGGCCCTAGTACCGAGTTCTACGTTAAAATCTAGCCCACGGAAAAGTCAACCAATGCCTAGGATTAATTTACCCTTGTTGTCACTACCTCACCGAACGCCAATTACTCTGTATTGAAGCAGTCCTCCGATCAACGTTTATACGTCGCCTGCCCTGGCAGGATTGCGTTGCGAAGCCAATTACGATACTGTACAACGCCGTGGACTCTGGTCTGGGTGGATAGCCAGTGGGGTGGATACTGGGACTTGAATGGGCAGATTTGCAAGGGCTAGACGGTGCTGATGATATCCGCCGAAATCCACGACTGCTGTCATTCATGCTGCGATCAATTCCAATGAACAGCTACGTGGCACCCTAGTTCCAAGCCACCGAATAGACGTTGTGAGTCTCCAAAACTAGGGATGGCCCTGTGAGATTAATTAGATGTATGTGGCATGATGGATATCAAGATGAAGGATGTCTGAAATGTTATGTGAGGTGAGATCCATCCCCAGAGTGAAGTCAAGAGGGGTGGTGAAGACAAGGATGAAAAGGCACTAATCTTGACGAATGAAGGATAGTCGAGGAAATCTATAAAGGAATGTCCATCTATACGTAGATAGCAAAGTCCCCAACCACTGGGCGATGGTCACTTCGAGCCTCCAACCGCCGCATTTGACGATCATCTAGAGTGTTGTAGTCAAGACAGACCATATCACCTCTACGGTGGGGGGCGACCTCCACCTGGGGCAGAGGGACTGTTGGCGGGGTAGGAGTAGGTTCACGGGATGAGCTGCCAAATGGAAAGATCCATCGACGTGTACTCGACTGTGGCGAGGGTGACCATACTGAGGAACTGTGAGAAAGCTTGCGAGGTTGATCATCAGGAGAGGCTTGGCCGACTGGACTCTCTGAGACAACGACTGACGCCATCGTCAGAGGGGTCGAGACCACCGGCGACGCCGAGGTGACGGGTCCTGACATAGACCGCCGGAGGGCCATGCCGATTCCTTCAGCCGATGCCGATCTTGGGGAAGTGGGTGGAGATTTTTGCGGGTATGCTTTGGAGGATGGTGGTTTGTTGAAGTTCAGAGCTTTTGGGCGTGCTGGTGATGGCTCGGGGGAGTCAAGACGTAATGCATTGATCGACAAGGGTTGTTGTGCTTCATCCGCTGACTGTGGGGAGATCGGGTTCATGGTATTGTGAGCTACCGAGACGGCACCTACGGATACTGCTGCAGTGCTCTCTGCAGTAGAGCCGATGGAGAGATTGGAGTCTTTCCGGTGGCGCATGAAGTTCGCAAATATCTGGCTGACTCGGAATGCCGAGAAACGCGGCTGCCCAGGCTCTTCCTCTGGCTCATCATCACCCACCTCCGGAATGATTGTCGACTTGAAGAGGATGCGATCGCACCTGTGAAGGTGTGCATAAGTATGCATAGTAAACCTGCATTGACATGCGGGAACTTACCAACTCGGAACACGCTGTTTGCTCGAGCTATCATACACGCCGCGGTCTGTTGCAGGAACGTCGAGATTGTCGTCTGGGGTGTGACCGGACTTGATTGATGTTCCCCGACGAAGGAGTGGCGATTTGTTTGGGTCAGTAGTGAGCCGTGGAACTTCAACGGACGTCCGCGCTGATCTCGTCATGGGCGGCGCACCCATGTACTGTGGTGCATGGTTGCGCTGTTGAGCGAGTTGCGCCGCTAGGGTGTCCGCTGAAGGAACGGAACGTGTTACCGAGGGTGAAGAACTATTACGTTGCAGGAGACCGAGCAACTTTTCTTTGGCCCGGTGAGCCGCAGGATGATGTAGCAGCACTGGGGTCTTGAATGGGGAAGAAGATCCCGCGTTCATCTTCGCATTTTCAGCTGCGGGTATCAGAGCCAGGTCTAACTCATGTGCCCCATCATCGTCTGCGTCAGCTGTGTGGACCGACTGTGCCGCTGTCCAGACTGAGGATGACAACGATTTCACGTCCTGTCCATCTTCCTCTTCCGAAGTGGACTCATCAGAGTCATCACCATCCTCAACTTCATCTACGAGCCCAGCAGCGCGCTTGGATTGTCGAAGGTGCCGTGCCGCCCGATCTGTGATGGCCTTTCGGACGCTGCGGTGTTTCTTCAACGTATGAAGTACGTCGTACTTGAACGTTGGATCGAAGTCGATCGGAGCCTCTTCGAAACCTGAAAACACACTGTCGTTTCTCATCACGTCCTTCAACTGATCGAACTGTAGCGCGTTGGCGTAATCTAATGTCACGAGAGAAAGAATAGAACCTTTATCAGTATTCGGATCAATTTGGTGATCTATTGCGGAAGCAACCTTTGCGTGAGATAAGCCATTCTGCATGGAGTCTCGTCACGTTGAGCCTGTTGTTTCAGAATGAGCCGTGGTTACCAAATGGTAGGTGGGGGTCATAAAAACCCACCTAAAGTTGAGATCACCAAAGATGAACTAGAGAAGAGTGAGACAACCATTGAGCATAGATGGGCGGGCGAGCTCACAGTATGGTCGTATCTATCGGTAATATCTATACATCACATTCAGTGATGGTAACAGCATATGTGATGGTCTCGATTCACCTTCTTTCATAGCTCGCGGGTCGTCATGACGGAGATAATTGTCGAGCTCCAACTCTGACTGAAAAGCGGATAGCTTAAAATGTATGCCAATGAGGTAGAGGTGGACCATTTACCTTGATCTTAACCATATTAGCCACCCTCTCTGCGGCTCTGTCTTCATGCGCTGTTCAAGAAGTGGTCGTGAGGAACGGGGTATATGGATTATTTGATCTCATGACGTACCAGCCAAATGTGCATTGACGAAGAGTAATGATGTCCCCGCGACCTTCATGCTGACTCCAATTCCACCTTTGTTCCCAACTCGTCCTCCAATTAGCCCAGCTTTGACATTAGACCTAGAGCAATCTACAAGTCTTCGGCGTTCATATATATACATTCTTGTTTATATCCGACAACCTTACCCGTTATCAAGTGCTGCGCGTCCCGATGCACAAAGATATACAGTGCAATGGCCATAAGACGTTCCTTGACAACTAAAACGTAAGGTCCTTGGCCACACCGTGGGTGCTGAGGCTCTGTGCTGCTCGCTGCTGATCCATTTTGGGTAGTATGCCATGGGAGATGAGACTCCTGCCCGTCATATAAGCGCTGGGGACTTGGCGATCGGGCTGGCGTGGGGCCTGATCCAAGAGGCTATAACGGCTGAGTATACATCTCGAAGATCTCCAAAAGAATTTGTATAACCTACTACAGCTAAATGCCCATGTTCAGGTCCAACACTAACAGGCGCCTCTACCATTGACTCCTTGCAATCGATCGCCGGTTTGGCTCCGGGCAATGAACCAGCACCATTACAAAACCAGTCTTCCAGCATCATTGACCAACCAACGGGGTGGTGCTGACCTATACTCGCCTGGGATGTGTTGGACTTTATAGAGTACGCTGAAGGACCATGGACCTGCTGGAATGGAGACGGCGAAGACGCACGGCCAGGCGAGGGAGCAAACCCTGCCGAGTTTGGAGAAGGGCTTGGGATTGGGTGTGCATAGTCGCGTACAGTGACAGGAGGCGCACCCAAATCAGGTGACCCGTCCTTGAACACATCGAGCGGCTTGCCCAATTCGGTTCGGCTCTCGGTTTTGCTACGCTTTTTCTCCATCCTCTCCAAGATGTCGAGCTTCATACCTGCACCGATTCCAAGAGGTATATTTGACTGCGACGGGCATTCCTGTCCGGCAACGACGACTATATGATACGGATGCTGACTATCCGCTGCGAACCTAGGGAGGGTATCCTGCTGTCTATCTGATGGAGGTTCATACGGTGGTACATGACCGAGAAGTGTTGATAGATCACCCTTTGGTAAGGTATACCTAAGCACGGCCAATCGTTAACATGTCGTACTCATCGCGTATGCCCACATGAAGCCCTCACCCATGGTTCCAAGTGATAATTCTGACCTTGAGAAACGGTGGGTCTTCTTTCTTCTTTGGTGCAAATGGATACGGCCCAGGGCTCAAAGAATCGGAAGCCAACTTCAGCTCTGGAATCTGAGGTGCTGCATGAGGCGTTCCTGTCACCTTCCCGGCAGGTGGTGGTGTACTCGATGCAGGGAATAAGGCTTGTAACCTATGTAGGACATGGCCATGCCCATCTGCATGGAGTAACGTTATCAGCGGCCAATAAGCGTGCACGATTGGGCACTGTACGAACGGGGACGCGTTGCTCGCGGTGCGAAGTAATCTCCTTCTGCCTTTGGATTGGGCGCGGGGCCTGACAAATCAACAGGTGATGTAAGTGCCTCGGATGACTGGGCTCGTTTCAACTTGGTCTTGATGCGCCCAAGTTGAAAGGGGGACCGCACATGGTGATGACCAGGATGCACATAGTCTGCGACTGGATGCGAGGGTGGCTGTTTGGACTGATTTCTGTGCTGAGTAGGCTTCGATTGTGTTTCCATGTACTCCTCCAAGTCGTGTGGAGTCTTGAAGGCGGCCTCGTGGCCCAGCGAAATTATTAGGGGGTTGAGGCGGAATGGACGCTCAGTCGACACTCTGACGTTGGGTACGGAGCTCACGGTCCTAACTCACTCGCGCTGCCATCATAAGAAAGCATTTGCCTACATTTGATTGACAAGACGTGCTATTTCTGAGCTTTACAGAGAGTGGGACCACTTAACACCTTGAGGACTCTCAACTACCCAGGCCACCACCACCTTCTTTTCCGCCCCTGCAGCAAGGTTCGATACAACGAACTCGATCAAACCATCGTCACGACTTTTGGCCTTCCCCTTACTCCATCTGGTAGCGATTCCTGACGAATGAATCTCCCCATCGGGTTCAAGCGATGCAAGACCAGCCGGAGATTTGATTTCGACCTTGAAAGGGTGTGGCGCAACGGGCACCGCATCGCGAATAATGAGCTTACTGATGGGAGCGTTTTTCGCGTTCGTCACGGTGATGGTGTTGGAGCACTGGACGGTAGTCACATGCTGCTGGCCGAAGCCCCAGCCAGTCGTTGTGGGTGTGCCTTCGCTGTGAGAGAAAAGCACGCGGATGTTGTGCTCAACGCCAAAAGAGCACGTGAATGACTCTCCAGGACCAACGAGCTGGAGATACAGCTAGGTCAGTCGAATCCGACGGGAGGAAAGGTGTTGTCCTCACATCAATCGTATGTTGCGACACATAGCTATCGTCCATATAGATAGAAGCAGAACCTGGGAGCAGCGTGTCGCTCGTCGTATTCTTGATTTCACCCTTGAAACGACCACGGGTTATCATACCATCCTAATTTGATCTAGGTGTTGAATTTGACTCACTTGAACAAATGCAGTCGGCCGAGCTCGCGGCACGGTGACCACGCTGATATCAGCCTCGAGCGCTTTGGACACCGAAAGAGCCACGCGGTGAGTAGCAGAATCACTAGGAATCGTACTCTTGCCGGCGATTGCATAGGTTGCGCCAACAGCGTTGGCGGCGCTGACGGCGCTTGCATGAGCGAACGGTTTCAGGGTGTCATCCTCATCCTCAGTGGGCAGTCCAACCTGCGGAGCGAGAGCGGCGGAGGCAGCTGGTTCGACGTTTTGGGTGCCAAAAGATCCAACGCTTGTGGAAGGTTGAGGAGGGGCGGATCCGAAAAGGCTAGTTCCAGAACTTGATGTGTTGTTAGCAGGTCCCCCAAACAAACTGCCAGTGATTGGCTGGCTCGTTGTCGTATTGGTGCTACCAAACAAGCCACCTCCTCCAAAGGCAGAGCCAGCTGATCGCTGCTGTTGCTGCTGCATCTGTCCCAGTGCTTGCTGTTGCTGCGCTTGACCGAATAACCCTCCCGTCGAGGTGGTAGTCTGACCAAAGGCATTGGTTTGTTGAGGCTGAGGTGCAGCTCCAAACAGACTTGCTGTGTTCTGAGCAGGCTGTCCAAATGCCAGAGGCTTAGGCTGTTGGAACAGTCCGGTGTTGGTATTACTAGCGAATGATCCGAATGCCAAGACCTGCGGCTTGATCTTGATGGGGGAGAGTGCTGGGACGGCGTGCCCTTGACCAGGCTCAGCGGTGCTTAGGGTGATGCTTGTGTTCGTCCAATCCTCTCCGGAGGACTGAGAGATAAGAGCTCGGTGGTGTAGCGCGATTTCTTTGGACACCTGGCCAGCCGCTCCCGTCTTCGCTCTGACTTCGTAACAAGGGTCCCAACGAGCCGACGGAGTCACTAATTGGGTTGAAATGTAAGAGCGATGTTGGAACGAAATCTCAAGGAGGTGGTACTTACTATATACGAGCGTTAGCTCCGCTTGCACGTCTTTCTCTGATTGGACGACCGCAGAGACTGTTCCCTTCCTTTGATGAGAACGATCCACAGTCGAGGTCGGGTTTTGAGATTCCTTTTCGATCTGGACGTTCAAGTCACGTATCTCCTTCTCCTTGTCTCTTACCGCTGGGGAATAACGCCGTATCAGCATTGAGGCAAGATTTAGCCTCCAGGCTCGATCGGCGGACCTGACCTTCGACATTCCGTGCTCCCGACAGTTGGAAGTCCTCCATGTACTTTATCAAGTCTTTCGGTACAATGTGCTCGACGCTCATCGACTTCGAATACGTGTACAGAACCTCTCCCTAGACAAAGCAAAGAGTGTCAATGATTGTAGGACGGATATACCACATCTGAGGCAATACCTGGGCTTGTAGTACTTTAAGCTGAGCCTCTAAGAGCTTCTTCTCATCCTGAAGCTCTTCTCCCCTTTTACTGTACGACTTGACACCAAACACGAACGGAGTATACGGAGGGGGTTTGCTGATGACATCCATCACGGTGACACCATCACCGAGACCTTCAACACGAATCGCGTCGCTCAAAAGCGAGGAAGGGAGAGATTTGACTTTGATCTCATTTTGTCCCGTCTGTCACCAGACGAGGCGTTCAACCAGCCGAACACTACAACACAGAGGCGCTGAGAGCTATCGTCACATACCTGGAGGGCAACCGAGAACGTGCGTGTCACTTCCGCCGCCTTTCTAAACACAACAACGCTACTAATCACAGAGTCTGAGGCGTCTACCGTCACTGAAGTAGCGGAAGTCATGCTGGAGTGGTTGACGGTCAAGGATACACCACAGCCACCGTTGCTTATATAATGGTAGTCGAGTTTCAACATTTGCGCTTGTATTGAAATTTCGTTCACACCTGGCAAGAACTGTACTCTTACTCACACCAACCATGAGCGACGCAAAAGAAGGAAAGTGAGTGGCATTACTAATGCAAGACCTCCAGGTACCAGCAAGATGTGCCGCTAATGTCCACTACCACTTCGATTTATCAGCAAATTCGTCTTCCAGACCGTGGGCTTTGATGGTGAGCCGACCTTCCCATGATGCCAATGCATCCAATATAGACCGGACTCAACTAACACTATCCCGAATTTCTATGTACAGCTCGCTTTCCCAATGCTAATCAGAGCAAGAACTGGTAGGCTCAATCGGCCGCGTTCTCAAAACAAGTGCTGAGCTGCCACGATCTGCTCTGTACACCAATGGCTTCCCTCGTCAACAGCTTCCAGAATTATATCGACTATCACAAATGCATAACTGCGAAAGGCGATGACTTTGCGCCATGCAAGCAATTCCAGAGAGCATACAATGCCTTGTGCCCCAGTGAGTATCTGGGATCTATATAGATGTACTACCTTATCCGTCGCGTTGTCCTTTTGACGCTAATGACCCACTCTATACTGTCCCTGTGATAGACGAATGGGTGAGTCGTATTGTAGCCGTCCCACTTTTCCATTGTTCTCACAAACTCTATGCAGATTGGCCGTTTCGATGAGCAGCGTGAAGCTGGCAACTTCCCCGCTTCGTTGGAGCCATAGAGGAAGGGCCAAGTAGACTTTCTCTCGTGCGGTATTGGATTGTATAATTGCTATCCCCAAAACATTATGGCGTCCCTATTGCATAGTTCATAGCCCAATACCAACATTCCCGTCGCACCATCTTCTCAATCAGTGTCTTCTCACTCCTAAAGATAATGCGCGATTCTTTCTCTTCGCCTTGGGTTTATATGAACTGCTAAGCCTGGTCTGCTGAGGTAACTCTCCAGAATCCTAATAGGATGGCACATGACAGGGTCTCACGTTCTGAACAAAGTTTCGAATGGTTCTCAATTTGCTTCCGCCTGAGGAACACACATGCAGATCGTCAGTGCCTCGTCAGATCGAATGATACTCCAGACCGCTTCCAGAGACCATGTGTTCTCACATGAATATAATTGTCAAATTTGCCTGAATAAAATTGCAGCACGCCTACGAGAATGCTCGCATCCCCATGGTCGGTTTTCACCGCCAACCTAGGTCAAGCCCGCCGATACCCGTAGATATAGGGAATTGAAGGGACGAGACTTGCAGACCCTTTGTTGGGTTCAATGCCATGTCCCCGACACCCCGACTTCGACTCGTTTGAGCCAGAATCGGACATTTACCACCGACTTCGGTTGGGCAGCTCGGGGTCCCCGTATTCGCTCTCATCGCTTCAAGGAACTTGTCGGCCTTACCGACGCAGCCATAACTAGTATCTCACTTGGCATCTTGAAGAAGCCAATGAACGTTCTTCTGGCCCACCTGACCCAATCCAAGAACAGAAGTACTCTCTTTGCCACCTATAGACCTCCCCTCGCTTATCCGGTTGACACATAATGGGATATAAATAGCTTTATCCATTCAAACATGGGTCACCACATGTCGGTATCGAGCTGATGATCACTTGGTTTAGAGCGCGACTGAAATGATCTCAACGTTCCCAGTAACTAGCGAGGGAAACATATGTTGCCGATTTCTTTGACATCTGAAGTTGAGCGCACCCCAGACACACATACTGTAATCTTGCACACTATAAGAACAGAGCAGGATGCGAGGCTTTTCATCAGAATCCAAGCCCTCTCCCCTTCATCTAACTAATCAACAAGCATCCACTCCACTCCACCCGTACCTCGAGCCATCCTACCATGATTTCGATCATCAGGAACTCTCTTCTCGTCTTGACTGCCGCCTCTGCCGTCCTTGCCCAGCATCAAGTCACAATCTACAACTACTGCGGACAGGATAAGTATGGACATGTCAAGAACGCCAACTTTGACTATGTCTCTGGCCTTCTTGGTACCAATGGAGGCTCCTATTCTGTCTCGCTCCCCGCTCTCGGTAAGTCAATGTTCCCAGCTCGCCCATGCTTTGAAAGCGGAATCTAAATTGTTTCCTCTTCTTGCTTAGCGTCATCCCTCATCGTCTTTGGCGAGTCTGGAGAGTGTCCCGGAGCCGACGGACCTGGTTGCACCCGTCTCGAGTGCGACTTCTCGAATCCCTCTTTCCAACAATGCAACCTCTCCCGCGTCTCCGGCTTCACCATCCCCCTCGCATGGTCTTGGACTGATCCAAGCTGCACTGGCGGCCACTGGTACGCCTCTCTCCTCGTGAGAGGACTTACGTTGCATGCTAACTATTTGAACTCGTTCACAAAGCGAGAGTGCCACAGCCGCTACTTCGGACTGCTGGGCTCCCAACTCCAACGACGGCAGCTCTCTCAGGCAGTGCAATACGGCAAATGTTGGCGGTGAGTATTACTCTGAGCTTCATATTCTGGCTACCTTTGTTAGACCTTGAGAGCTGATATTCGACTTCTCTCTTTTTACAGTGAACCTTTACCTGTGCGGCGAATGAACAGAAAGGCTCCAACTCTTGAAGTAAACTCCGCGACAGCGCCAGAGAAGTGTCTTGCTTGGTCTGGGACTTGAATGGACTACCTTAGAGTTCTTGAATATGTCACTTTCAACCGCTTCCTCTTGTGCAAGAAACCTTATCGCTCCTGAGTCAAGATACAGCTGACTGGCTGAATAATAGAGCTGAGAGCATGAGACTAGTTGAGCTGACTGAGGGCCCAACTTGCAGCCAGCTTGCGCTGACTTAATTCCCCCCTCACTATATATTGGGAGCTATCCAATTATTGGACCTGTTAACTGTACAGAGCATTATATCTCATACTAGTTATATAGAATTGATTTCTCTGAAGATGTGCTCAGGTAACGGTATGCTTTCTTAGTTGGAGTACAGGGGTGTATCTTATGTAACAAGAACTAGTGGCAAGCCAGTTCGGTTGTTGATGGGACCCACGCTGATGGAAAATGGTTCCATAGCTGAGTGGCTGGAAATCTCACGGCAACTGCCAGCTAATTACGTACCTAGTCAATAAGCGAAGTTTCCGCTCCGCTTAAACTATAACCCCTGAATCCCACGATGAAATCACCATCGTAATTCTAACCAAGACTGTAGACTTCAAGGACTAAAAAGCGGTCACCTCTGTCTCATCCAAAGTCGTTCAACCACAACACAATAACCTCAAGATGAGTTACGTCGCCAAGGGAGAGAAGGGAGAGAAGGAATACGATGCTACTGGCGCGCAGCTCCCTGCTGCCAAGATGCACAAGATCAGGATCACCTTGACTAGCGCGAACGTGAGGAACCTCGAGAAGTGTAAGTTTAATCTAAAGTTCGTATGCACTGTGGAATACTCAACCAAATATTTCCTCTTTTAGTCTGCAATGATCTCGTGAACCGCGCTAAGGACAGGGAGCTGAAGGTCAAAGGCCCCGTTAGGCTGCCCACCAAGAAGTTGCAGATCACCACCCGTAAATCCGTAAGTGACCCCAGATGCCGTAGTGCCTACCGCTCCCTTCACTCAATATTCGATCCTTCGTCCTTTACTGTCGTTAGCCTTGTGGTGAAGGTTCCAAGACTTGGGACCACCTCGAGCTTCGCATTCACAAGCGTCTCATCGACTTGCAGTCATCAAGCGAGATTGTCAAGCAGATTGTACGTCACAAAATGTGGCACTTTACAAACTTAAATCTGACCAAACGGCTCTTGTTGTTTCTTCCAGACCTCCATCTCTCTCGAACCCGGAGTTGAGGTTGAGGTTACTATCGCACAGTGATTTGGCATCTGGAATCCCTACCATAGCATTGTATTTGTATTTGTAACACCTGCACTTTATACATTGCTATTCTGGCTTTTTTTCCCGTGCATCAGGAACTCGACGACGTAGAACGCCCCTGAGAATGTCGTAGTTCACGACTCTCAACATGACTTCAACCCAGCTTCCACCGATACCGGTGACGGTATTCACCGGTCAGTATTTCACAGAACTGTGTTCACAGTCTGTCAACTGACGACAAGTGTCGTTAAGGCTTCCTGGGGTCCGGAAAGACAACGATCATCTTGGGATTGCTCCCACAGCTTCCCAAAGATTATCGGGTCGTGCTGCTTAAGAATGAGTTCGGGGACATTGAAGGCAAGGACTCGTAGTTCACCCCTTCTTTAAAACAGCGCTAATGACACGAGGCCTTCAGTGGATAGCCAGTTGGCAAAACAATCATCCCTGGCAGCTGTCAGCGAGATTCTCAACGGATGCATGTAAGAATGAGTTCTAAATTCACATGCCTTTCGCTCCTAGCTGAGAATTAGTCATTTTTTATTTGATAGGTGCTGCGTTCTAGTGGGCCAGATGAAGACCGCGCTGTTGGAAATTCGAGGTATTTCACGGAAGACCACCGACTCACAGCGTGCCATCTCACAAGCCCGCCTCTTTCAGACAAGTTTCGTCCGGACCGGATCATAATCGAGAGCTCTGGCTCTGCATTCCCGGCGACGCTCGCCTTTCAAATTCGGGAGCTGGAACGGGACACGAAGGACTTCAAACTGGATGCCATTCTTACTGTCATCGATGCCGAGAACTTCACCGGTTACGAGGATACGAGCGTAACGGCAAAGATGCAAGTGCGCGTCTTCATATCCCTCTATCTCCGATCTCTGGTATCCTCATGCCCAACGTTTGAAGGCACAGTATAGTGATGTGTTGCTCGTGGTGCGTGAGACTCTCTGAGACCCAGGAAGCGTCTGGTCGTATTTGCTCATCATAACTGACATATTTCCGCCTTAAAATTTAACCTCCTTCAAGAATAAGGCAGAACTGGTAACTGCCGTGGACTCAATGGTATTGCAACATCTGATCACAGGCCTAACTATTGAAATAGGTCTCGGAGCGGCAATTGGACACCGTCATGGATCATCTCTACACACTGAATGAGGACACACCGAAAATTCGGTGTATTGGAAAGACTGGCGTGGTGCCATCCGTAATCTTCGGCATGGACTCGAAGCTTGGGTTTGAGGATAGCAACGGGAAGGCGTCCACCCCGGAAGATGGACAACACAACACAGAAGTGGAGACGGCCACAATCTGGAGAGGAGCAAGCACTTTTCCGAGCCACACCAACTCCTGTGGCGCGACGGGATGCGATCATTCACATCATGCTGTAGCGTCGACGGCCTTACCCAGCACTGACCAGCAGCCTTTGACAGCTGAAGCGCTGACTGAAGTATTAACAAGCCTACCAAAGGAATCAATATACCGTGTAAAGGGCTT
>WSTV01000159.1:31799-55229 GCA_019632285.1 Tulasnella sp. 332
AGGGAGGCCACTGCATCTGTTCCAACAATCATCACCAATTCTCACCCATATACAAGCTGATCTTGTTCACGGGAGCTTGTCCACTGACAGTGAGATCATTATTATTATTTGAAAAAAGGAGGGAGGACAACGGCCTGGATCAACTGAGCTATACATATATGTATGTATACCGCGTCGTGGAAGGGTTGAATTCGAACGTGCACGTCCATTATATGGTCCTTCCTCCACTCCTTTCGCTCTCCCATCGCTACTATTGGGACCTAGCTCTCGCTCTTTATTCCATGTCATTGATTAGAAAGTTGACGGACCTTCAGCGAGGGACATTTTGGGGAGGATTTGTTGAAATTTGCTCCTTGGTCTGTATTCTGCCCAGCACCTGATCCTTTAGAACTTGAATCTGTCTTGCAGGAATTTATACTTGCCTCGTTGTTGTGACACTACGGAAAGGACTATGGGAAGGACGTCCGCTTAGACGCATCGGATGGTTTGTCGTCGTCATCTACTGGTTGACGGTCAGCCGTGTGGGTACGTAGTGCCCAATCCTAGTCATGACCACTTTTCATCGCCTCCCACCGCCACCCGATAGTTTTGGTATTTTGGATCTTGTATCGTACGATGTTTATCGAGGTCGGAAACCCCGCCGGATACGAAACTATTGACTATATGCTACATGGGGCTCGTCAGTAAGTATTGTTACAGCTGAAATCACTCATTTTACTAATCTACCTCCCTGCTGGTTTGTAAGGGTCCTATCGCTCGTCTCAGTGCATTTCAAATGCCTTCTTCAATATCTACCCGTTGTCATTGACCATAGGAATCTAACAGTCTCACATCGCTGACTCTCTATTCCTTTGGAGACTTTACGTGATTTGGTGAGTAACTCCCAAGAGATATCCTAAAGCCTCTGACAGCGGGCTTGCTTACTTAGCCGGTGAGAATTAGGTCGAAGAATATTCTCATTGTTCTTCTTCCAGCACTGCTATTCATCTGTAGTGCTATCAGCGCGATCGTCCTGCTTACCACAGACTTCCTCCAAGCCAAGGACCCGCGATATCTGGCCATCAATTCATCAGCATTCTACACAGCATTCATCACGATCCTCGTAAATGCCTCTTGTGTTACCATACTCGTTTCGGGTCGTGTGTGATGGATTGGGCGGATGACAGACAGAGCAGTGTCGACCGAGCTGGCAGGGAGGACTCGTTATCAAGGTGTAATCACGGCGCTGTTGCAGAGCGGGTCCATGTACACGATAGCCATTGTTCTATCTTTGACTATGTCGGCCACAAAGGATGTTAGTTTACATTTTATTGGGCAGAACGCATGTGCACTATACTGACCCATTGAACTACACACCATACCCTCGTCATAACCTGCAGATAGTTGTATATACCGTGATGGCCAACGTCGCTGCCTTTACTATAAGGATATCAGCCACTCTGCTCGTATTAATATGTTGCTACTCTTAGCGCCTTGACAGTCCCCCGACAAACCCTTGACTTCTCATTTCTGTCAGCAATTGGATATGTTCCAACACGAGATGAGAAGGCACAAGGTGAACGGCCCACCACTCACAACCGGTCCGACATTTCATTTCGCGCGTCAACAGTCGACACACCCACTGAATGATTTGGAGCCTGAGCGGATGTCTCTGCCATTGACTCCGCGGCACAGGAGAGCCTCGATCGCCGCATATTACATTCGTCCTCATGACCACGATGCAGAAAGAGATGTGTCTTGGTTGCCAAGACCCAGCCCGCCTCTCACAACCCCCTGTAATCGATGACGTCGATGCCTTGGGCTCTATGCCCACCCATAACTTGCCGCCCCAAGACGAGGAAACAGCGGCAATCCCCATGGTTCCTTCAAGAAGCGCGCAGGTCTCTCTTGATCAGTTCACCGCTTCTGTGGTACTGTATTCACAGCTGTATGCACAGCGTCTGTTAGTGTTCCTTCCTTTCAAACTCTACACATATGTATGCAGTCCTCCTCACTGCCATACTTGTAATTCTAATCGCCTCCCTGACTTTCGCTTCCAGTCGTCATTTGTCACTCGCGAGATCTACATGTAATTAAGTCCATTCTCAGATAGACCTTCGTGGAGCATCCATGACTGCGATATCTCGCGATCTGCTCGTTTTGGTGGTGCCACCATACATGAAGCTGGAAGGTCCACGTGTGTCGGCGTCTTCCAATACTTGCGAAGTCTCCGACTTGATTCGGGACCAACAATAACGTCTCTCTCACCGCATCCTGTCCGATCTATCTTGATCCATGTCCGGAGACGCTTGCTGTAGGTGGGACGCAGGTCAAGTCAACATTCGTGCCTGATGCTACCTGCGACTAACGTGGTCTCTAGCATTCCTCCCGTCATCACTGACGGATACAAAGAAAAGGGAGAGTACAAAGAGTACGCAGGTCTCAGGACCTACTTCACAGGTCCAACCAACACTGGAAGGACTATCCTCGTCTTCTACGATATCTTTTCGTTAGTCGTCTAGTCTTATTTTACGATCATAGCCAATGAATTCTGTCTCCTTGGCACGCCACAGATTCTTCCCCCAAACGATGCAAGGGGCAGATATAATCGCTTCGAGTACCAAAAGCCTCGTCCTCATGCCAGACTTCTTTAGAGGAGAGACATTGGATATCTCTGTGTACCCGCCCAAGAACGACGACGATCGGAAGAAGGTGGCTGCCTTCTTAAGCACATGGCCGAATCCAAATGATAGGATGGCTGATGTGGTTACGGTCGTTGAAGCTCTGAAGAAAGATGGGAGGACCAAGTTGGGTGTGATGGGGTTCTGTTGGGGTGAGTGCTGAGGGGGTTGACCGCTGCCCCACGACGATGCTTATGATTGTGATTCATGGCGGGGATCGTGCTGCTATTCTAGGGGGTAAGATCGCAATACTGTCCGGGGCAACAGGCTCGTTTGAGGCTTGCGCAGCAATTCATCCGGGTGAGATATGCCAAATTGCCCCAGTCGTCGGCATTTTTTGAACAATACTCGTTCTATTTATCCGTTCGTTTCATCATCAGCAATGGCTTCCGCTGAAGCTGCCAAGGACATGACGTCGCTCGTGGCGCCATTCATCGTCTCTGCCGATTACGCCAATGATCTCAAGGTGCCTGTCGCGCTCTTTATCTCCAAAGACGAGAGCGAAGAAGAGGTGAGAACCGGATACGTCTTCTCGTAACAGTTCTGAACTCAGACTAAATCATCTCCTATATGCCTTCCTTTCTGCAGGCGGAGAAGTTCGTGGGTGCTCTTTCTTCCAAGCCTTTTGCGTCCAAGAATGTCTACAAGCGTTACGGAAGCATGCGTCACGGCTTTGCTGCGGCCCGCGCCAACTTCCAAGATCCCGAAGCTCTCAGGGAGTATGAGGACGTTTTTGTCAGGCTCTCGCAGTTCTTCAACGGTGTCTTGTAAGCTTGCGGGTTTGTCGCAGGTTGTGGTGTGATTTGCGCAGGAGGAAAGGAAGGGAAACTGAAAGGAGAGGAGAGGAGAGGAGAGAAAAGGAAAGGTAAGTGTTGGGACAATCAAATGGATCGTGGTTGGCAGATGAGGAGGCGGGGGTGTTTTGTACCTCAGTGAATAGATCACATATATGAACAAACGTTGATAATCATGTCGATCTCCTCCTTCCTGGAGTACAAACGAGAATTTGGACCAATGGAGAGAACTCTTTGCTGAATTCCCAGAATTCTCGCAGCTGATGAGACCCTGATGAACGATTTGGGTGATGACACAACCTCCACACGGCCTTGTGCTTCCCCGCTACTTCCTTGCGATCATCGATTGCTTACTCCATGAAGTTGATCGGATTTTCGATTCGGATATATACTTGATGATCGTTCGATTACGGACTCTCATCCACCATCTCAACCAGTCGAAATCATTCACCGTTTCGCATCGCTCTCGATCTAAGATGTCTGGACAATATCAACAAAGTGAAGCTTGCTGCACGTGAGTTACACTTCCCCCAAGCATGCTTTTGCCTCATCTGAGCCACCGTCCTTACATAGTATCCCTCCCGTGATCACCGAGGGTTACAAAGAGAAAGGAGAGTACAAGGAGTACGCGGGAATGAGGACTTACTTCACAGGTCCGACCGATACCAACAGGACCATCCTTGTCTTCTTCGACATCTTCTCGTCAGTTAAAACCGTCTTCGTCATAAAATGACCTGGCGATAGTGCGTTCCTTATCCTGATCTGTGCACTTGCGTTGCAGATTCTTCCCTCAAACGATCCAAGGGGCAGACATCATCGCATCAAGCACCAACAGCCTCGTCATCATGCCAGACTTCTTCAGGGGCAAGACTTTGGATCCGTCCGTGTACCCGCCAAGGAACGACGAGGATAAGGAAAAGTTGGGCACCTTCTTTAGCACGGTGGCCAACCCAAAAGATAGGCTTCTGGACGTAGACACAATCATCGATGCTCTCAAGAAAGAGGGCAAAACCAACTTGGGTACGATGGGATACTGCTGGGGTGAGCTCTATATCGAGCGAATTGGATTGCAGGAATGAGCGACACGAGACGATGCTCAATGACTTGCTGTTACGTTTTGAAATCCCTTCTTGCCTTTAGGTGGTAAGATGGCGACCCTATCGGGTGCAACCGGCTCGTTCAAAGCTGTCGCTTCGATCCATCCTGGTCTGCACATTCCAACTACCCCATAATAGCAATGACTTTTTTTTTTCACTTATCCTTTCGTGGTTTCCTAGGATTGTTCACTGAGGATGATGCGAAGGATCTCAAAGCACCTATCGCGCTATTCATCTCCAAGGATGAGGACGCACAAGAGGTGAGAACTTCCTGAAACGGCCCGTTCTCTCTTGTCTTCGCCGCGGGGGATTCATCGTTGATGATCGCCTTTTCTTTTCAGGCTGAGAGGTTCAATGCGGCCCTCCTCTCTAAAGACTTTGCGGCCAAGAACAAGTACAAGCTCTATGGAACGATGGTTCACGGCTGGGCTGCGTCTCGCGCCAATTTCAAAGACGCCGAGAATCTGAAGGAATACGAGGATGTTTACAGCAGGCTCGCCGAATTCTTCAACGCAACGTTGTAATCAGAATAGCGGGATCTGTTCCTTGGTGTTATTTGAAACGTTTGGAAGAAGTGAAATTATTCTTTTGGGTTTACAGCTGAAGCTATGAGTAGATCCCATAGTCTAGCCATAAGGATCACATTGTGGTGAGGTGCCCTAACATTTGGCTTTGCATATCTATTTCGATCTTGGGTCTTGACGTCACCCACGCGTTGAATTCACGACCAGTTCCCAGTCTCAAATCCATCCACGGTCTTTCCACAGCCAGCGTAAGCTCGGCCGTAGAGTATCATCTCTTGTGCGCAGCTAGCAGATAACTGATCATTTCAGTGATTTTGTCAGGATGTTGTCTCTGCGAGGGACGGCGCGCTTTCTCCCTCCGCTGCACCGAATAGCGCAAGCGAGGCTCGCCCCTACGCTGCTACCCTCGTGTTCATTGCATACCGCCTCATGGACATCTTTCAGGCTACAGAAGGCCTTTAATCCCAAAAGGACCCTTAATGCATCCACCATACGCCAGTTGACATCATCATCCAGGTGGTCGAACTCCGTTCCACCTCAGGCAGCCCCCGCCACGGCATACCCTCCAACACACGCTCCTGTACCTCCAAGACGACGTCGCCGTTGGATTTTGCGCGGAATATTCTTTCTCAAAGGAGTAGCTTTCCTCATTGGGTCATCAATCGGTTCGTAACGGGCAACCTTCGATCTCCCGTATTATGCGTAAATCGACGTCTCACTTTGCCTCTGTAGTCGGAGTCTTCGTCGTGACGGGAATTGTGCTAGCTCACGATGCGCTTACATACTCGGATGAAAAGCCTACTGATGTCCACGTCAATCCACTCGCACTAAACCCTCCGATAGGCGGTCCGAAGAATCTGCCCATCCTCGTGAGCCTCATAGACGACGATATAGAAGTCGAGGAAGGGAAGGAGAAGGAACGGCTAGTAATTGTGGGCGGTGGTTGGGGAACAGTTGGCGTATTGAAGACCCTGGACCCGGACAAGTATCATGTCACGGTTCGTTGATCTGGACACACTTCCAGCCCCCGGCCCGAGTCCATCTAATATTACGGTTATATCCGAACCAGGTCGTCGCAGAGAACACGTATAACCACTTCACACCCCTCCTGCCATCAGCAGCCGTCGGAACCGTCAACGTCCGCTCCCTTGTCGAATCCCTCCGCAAGCTTCTTAACCCCCTCAAGGGCCACTTCCTTTATGGACGTGCTGTCGACCTCGCAATGGCAGAGAGGCTTCTGGAAGTTGCCGTACCATCAGGTGGGACTGAGAGTGACGGATCGCACAAGACGACCAACATGTATATCCCCTACGATAAGCTCATCATCGCGGTTGGAAGCGTGTCGGCGACCTACGGAGTGAATGGATTGGAACACTGTTTCCAGCTCAAGACCGTTGAGGATGCACAGAAGATGCGAAGGCGGATCGTTGGTACGTTCAGAACACGGTTGTATTAGATGCCTGTGCTCATGACTTTTGTTGGGAAAAGAAAATTTTGAGATTGCCTCGTTGCCAACTACATCTCCGGCTGAACGCAAACGGTTATTGAGCTTTGTCGTCTGCGGTGGAGGTCCTACCGGTGTCGAGACAGCAGCGGAGATTTCGGATCTCATTCACGAAGATCTGTCCAAATACGTGAGTCCACTCTGGAATAAAATGACTGTTTGCTCTGTTTTCCATGTATTCTCTCTTTTTTTTTTTTGTAGTTCCCGAAGTTGTGCACCGCCGAGGCCAATGTTTCAATCATTCAATCGAGGTATGTTATAACCAAACCGAACCCAATAACTTGCTATCCTTATACATAACCAAACTAGGGATCACATCCTGAACACTTATTCGGAGAGCATTTCTGAGTATGCAGAGAAGCGGTTCGAGCGGGAGTCTGTCGATGTCATCACTAACGCTCGGTGAGCCCAACTGATCATCTTATATCTTGGTAGCACAGGGATGTACTAAGCTCCGTTTTTCGTTCATTGATTCTAGAGTCAAGGGGATCAACGACGTTGGTGTAGTCTATAGCGTGAAAGACGCAGAGGGCAAGATCGTCGAGCACAGTATCCCTTCCAATTGCATTCTGTGGTCGACCGGGATTGCGATGAATCCTTTCACACAGCGAGTGTCGGATCTATTGCCTAATCAGGTTCACAAGAAGGTTGGTGATTTTCTCACGTCTTTAGCCTATTCTATTACTTACAGCGTCTTTGTGCCGTTGTCCTAATAGGCAATCGTTGTAGACTCGCAGCTTAGGGTTCTAGGCGCTCCTATGGGGACAGTCTACGCAATTGGTGATGCCAGCACGGTCAGTGACCTTTCTGGACCCTTGATCCTTAAGGATTAATAATTATATGTATCACGACCTCAGATCAACACTTCCCTCATGGGCTATCTCTTCGACCTCATTGAAGCTTCGGACAAAAATCACGATGAGAAGATAGACGCGGAGGAATGGGAAGAGCTCGGTTCGTTCTCATCCGCAGATCGCGAACCGTTCATAGCACCTGAAACCAGTGTCGCGATGTCGCCTAGTTGTCCAGATCAAGAAACGCGTGCCATTGGCTTCCAAGTACCTCGAAAAGACAAAGGACGTCTTCAAACAATACGACAGGGACGGCGACCAGACGCTCAGTTTTAACGAGTTAACGGATGCTCTAGTCGACATTGGGAATAAAATCACCAGCTTACCTGCGGTCCGTGATAGCGCAGTTCCTCTCTGTATCGCCTCTACTGATAGATATTACGATATAAAATTTTCTTTCTGCAGACCGCGCAAGTGGCCTCTCAGCAAGGTATATACATCGGTAAGAAGCTTAACTTCCTCGCGCGGCCCTCCACGAAGGAGGCCATGACTCGAAATGAGATCTTTGTCGATGACGATGCGGTGCACTACGAGGCGTTCTGTTACAATCATCTTGGGTCGCTGGCGTACATCGGCAACGCGGGTATGTGGTGGCTTCAATGTACTGAGTTTGCTAACGGTTGGCTGACGAAACTTTGATAACAGCTGTATTTGACTTCTCGGGCAAATCGGTTATGGGCGGATTGGTGAGAGACACACGCCACCTTACGTTAACATGGCTGTTATCTGACGTATTCATTGCCCTCCCCCCCCCTTTTTTTTTTCAAAAAAAAAAGGCTGCGATGTACGCATGGCGAAGCATTTATTGGACGGAGCAGGTTTCTCTGAGAACAAGGATGTTGCTCATGATAGATTGGGTCGTCCGGTGAGTGACCAGCGAGTGCAACGTATGTGATCGGTCCCTACACAACAAGACTGAATACCTGGTTCTGGTTTCCCTCGATGATGTCGTTAGCGGATTATTTGGAAGGGACCTCTCGAAACTATGAGCGTATTACGAAATAGATTCCACGAAATAGATTCCCCGACATCGTCATCAATCTTAATTTTTTCACAAAATAGAATTCTCAGGCCTCCCGCTCGCTTTGCTTTGGTGAGAGCTGGCAGGAGACAGTTACTTGTGTGATCTTTCATGCTTCGGTGGGATGATGCAGCTGCTGGGCTATCAATATGCCTTGTTGCTATTGTCGTTGCACACGGATGAGAAGCCTTGGGATGCTGAACAAGCAAAATATTGCGATTGGAACCAGGCACGCGACGGGGACATTTAACACTGGCTGTGGAGGAAGTTGTTCCGTCCCAGGTGTATATATGCCAAGCTGCACATTCAATGCTACTGGCTGTTCCAGGCTTCTCTAGGCGCTGACTTGCGGGGGCCGTGTATATGTCTAGGGTCATTCATCTCTGTTGGTCCCTTCTTTTCAATAAGCTTTCGGCAAAAAGCATGCGGCTGACCCTTGCATCGTGCTTTGGGCTTCGATGAATACGAGAACTCGCGATGGACTCCCTGAATCCCCGTATTCAAATATTGAGACTTGATCAATCGTGGGGGAGGGCGCATGAGACAGAAGTTTACCGTATCACTCGGGAACTGTCCGCGCACAATCTTTTCTTGCGAGTAACGCCTCAAGAAAAGAATATAGGAGAGGCTTCAGCGCTAGCGAGTTCTTTTCACCCCATCCCCTCCTATACATCCTCCCTTGCTCTTTTATCATCTTCCTCATCGCCCACATCCATCGTTTGCTCAGCAGGCGCTTATTTTTCCACTTCACATGGCGCCGATCAACTGGGAATCACCGGCTGAGCTTGCCAAGATTGCTGGTGAGTTAAATCACTCTCATCGCCATTCGAAATGTCCTTTTTCCTGATCGACGAGCCTGACTATCCTTCCCTAGCAATCTATGCGGCGTTCGTGCTCGTTCTGGCTGGAATTGCTACGTGGGATGTCCTATCTACGCTGGCGTTTGATTGGAGCATCATCTCTGGAAAGCGAAAGTGGCGATGGCCCATGGTGAGCGGTAGCACTTGTATACATGTCCGGGTGTTTCGTGCTGACTTGACTGGCTTGCTAGTTGCTTTATTTCGTCGATCGTATAGCCATGCTCTTCCACGTTTTTGCTTACAGTGTCAACTTGAACGCGATTTCTTGCAAGTCTATCCCCCCGCACTCTAGATGCAGGAAATGTCTAACTCTTCTGAACAAGTAGATATCGACTGCGACACCGTCGTATGGATGTGCAAAAGTACGTTTCCACCCCCATCACTTGCCATCGATCGACCATCTCATTGATAGGCATATTTCCGATAATAGTTACGGATGTGGTTGGCACTTGCACTTCGTCGATCATCCTAGGTTTACGCACGGCTGCCGTCTGGCGTCAAAAGCTGGTCGTCGCCATCCCGCTCGCCCTAGCCTCTCTGGTCCAGATCCTCCTCTGGGGTCAGACGATGAGGTATAGCAAGAGCGTATGGAACTCCCAGCGTGTGGCTTGTGTGATCGAGGAGACATCCCCCGTTGGCCTTTTGATCGCCGTATGGTGTTGGAGTAAGTCGCATCTCGAGGGCGTTGCGTTCGTTTTGCTAACAAAATCCAATCTTTGGTGTCTACAGCCATGGCGTACGACTTCGCTATCCTCACCCTATGCTCCTTCAAGCTTTGGAAGTCCCGCGATCAAGGCGGAATTTCTTCTCTCTTGCTTCGCGATGGGATCGTGAGTCCCGACGTTCTTTTCGTGCCAGTGTTGGGAAGCTGATCATGTCTACTGCCATAGGGTTATTTCATCGCCGCATTCGGGTCGAACTTGGTGCAAGTGATCTTGGCCGGCATGAAGCTCAATCCCATTATGAACATCGTAAGCACATCACGCCTATGTACTCCATTTCACCTACCAGCAGCTCCATTAAGCTTTAAAAAAAACACCTTCGAACAGATCGCCATCCCTTTCACCCTTGTGGTCTCCGTCATCGCAGCAACGACCGTGTTCCGCAACGTCTTCACCATGTACGACGACTTCTCCGGCGAAAACTCACCTCATAACAACACCGGCGGTTCATCTGGGCACGGCGCCGGCGTAGTGACCATTGGCGGCACCAACGGCAGTCGTGGCGCTCGTTCGGGGGGCACGCATCGCCACGGCCAGAACACATTCGCCCTGTCGAGCATGAAGAGCTCCCCCAACGCGATGGCTGGAATCGAGGTTCACAAGGTTGTCGACGTCGAAGGGGTTGCTGTAGGTCTTTTTTGATACCTTCACCGCAGCCTTCGTGAGTTGGGTCGCTAACCTTTGAAGCATTCCTCTTGCTCAGCTCCCATACAACTACTCTGGGCACAGTAGAGGCACAGAGTCTAACGGCGATGAGGACGATTTGAGCTTTCACGAGAAGAAGTGATACCGTTTTGAATTATCCAAATTGAAACCGGAAAACCCATTTCTTTTTCGTTTATTGTGACACTTTTCGGGGTTTGGGCCTATTATCCTTTGTCTCTTTCTTTCTTTCTGGCAACCTACTGGTTTCTTCTGTTCTTTTACCGTCTGCGACGTTTTCGCGACCAACTGTCTTTTCCTGTCCTTCACCGTGAAATATGCTTATATAAGGGTGTACCGTTACAATACTCAGGCCACGTTTATTGCAAAGGATATATAAACCTAAGCTATCCTAAGAGTCTGTTGTAAGGTGGTGTCAGTATCTGCGTCCCTTTAATCCACAAAGGAAGATCCAGAACTTGCCTTCGCATATAACGAGTCGACGACCTTGCCGACTTGCTCCACCGTTTTGATGGCATTCTCGTATAAGGCCTGAAAAAAAGGGCGGACTATTTAAAACACCGCCTATCGGTTGGATACACTCATGTGGGGGTGACTGACATCATCTTCTTGCGGATCGAAAATGATCAAGCAGCCGCGACCCTGGTCGAGGACACCTGATAGAATCTTATCCAAGATCATTTGCGATAGTCTATCGCAAGGGAGTGGAAAGGGCCATCAGCTGGACGCTCATGCATACAATGATGTCTCGGAGACGCACTTGGCTTCTACCTGCGCCCGTCCCTGGCCGACAACCTCGGCAACATGGTCCACATCCACCACGCTATATGGTTCTACAATTCGCAGCAAATTCTGTTCGAGGAGAGTGTCGTATAGGGCGGCCAAATGCGAGCGAATAGTAGGGTCCGTCGATAACTCTGCGTTGAAGTAATGAGTGGGTTGCTTTTACAAGGTATACCCGGCAGGGACTAACCTTCCCGGTACTCCTTCAGTGCCAGCTCGAACTCGGCGAGATTCCGGTTCTGATGAGCACGAGCAACCGCGCGCATAGAGTCGACCTCGCGTAGCTGTACATACTTGGCGGCCAACTTGATCTGCAGAAGGGACGTGACATCTTCGGGCTATTGGTGCCAAGGGCAGAGTCAGGCGCGCCTTTCAGAGGTAATATAGAGTCCTACGGACCAGGTTCAACATGATTTTGCAAAGTAGCATGTATTTGAGGGCAGCGAGTGCTCCAGGATCGTCGTTTGTGGACAGATTCTCGAAAACTTCAAAGAAGTATGAGTATCTGTTTGAGATATGCGGCATAAGCTCCAGAAAGAATCGATAATACGTGAGATCGAACGAACGCAGTCTTGTAGTCCTTATCCTCGGCATGAAGGACGCCACTTTGAAGGTCGAGTTGCGCTTGTAAGTAGGGCGGACAGTATATCGAGTTGGCTGCCGTGCGGGCGGACGTAAGGGCAGCCTGCAGTACAAGAAAAAAAACGCTTCAGTAACACTGTGATATGCTTCACACCTGCTCTCAATCACCTTCGACTTGGGGAAGTTTCCAATACCCCGATACACGCGGCTTTCTAGCAGGTGGACCTCCGTAAGGATCAACTTGTCGTCCAACCGCTTGAGCTCCCGAAGCAGAGTCTCAATGAGGGCAAGTGCGGGTCGATAAGCTTGTGTCTGAAGATCCAAGGCAACGAGACGCGTCTCTAGACTCTGCTTGAGGAAGATGCGCTTCTCCTGTCTGGCCCAGGTGATGTTGTCCTCAAGCACTTGCTTCTGAGTACTCTCCGAGCCAGGTATGAGGGAGAAGAAGTCGATGAGAGTACGAACTATCGAAATTCAAGCGTTCAGCAGCAGCAGCATTGATAAGCAGTTGGGAACAAGTCGTACTTAGCTTGGCAGTCTTCGCCTTCGCGGTGGACGACATGAATGCCCGTGAAGATTTGACCACTTCTGCAAGAGCTGCTGCATCCTTCCTGTCCGCATATATCTGGCCAAGCTTTACAAGAGCTACTTCTTGGTCCCGATCATCACCTAATGTATAGTCCTGTCAGTGTCGCTCCAACGCCAGCCGACTTTCTGAGGACTCACTGTCATTAGATGAGAGAACACTCTTATATATCTGCTCTGCCTGCTGCGGGTCGGATTTCAGCAGCTCGTTCGCCTTGTCAATAGAGGACATTGGAGGTTTCTAGCTGACGCGTCGGGTGAAATTAGAATGAGGGCTCAAGCGCTCGAGGACGCGCGTCGTTGACATTTCGACCAGACTTCCTCCCTCGCCCAATATGTCCCAAGACGACGTTCCCGTGCCCATTCCAAACCTCAAGGCCCCTCAGTACTTCTTTGTATTATCGGACTCCAAACTTTCGCATCTGCATGATGAAGCACGGAAAGGACTTGTAAAACTGATACAAGATGATGGTAAGCCCTGACCAGTTACTGACGCGTCGAGTCCCTCACCAGAAGCTCATGATGTTGCGGGAAATCATATAGAAATGGCACCTTACTATGCGTCCTTACCGCCTATGAAACCGGCACTCCTTGACGCCACAGCTTTGTCCACAATACAGGCTTCGAAT
Source organism: Tulasnella sp. 332 (assembly GCA_019632285.1). Classification (NCBI taxonomy): domain Eukaryota; kingdom Fungi; phylum Basidiomycota; class Agaricomycetes; order Cantharellales; family Tulasnellaceae; genus Tulasnella; species Tulasnella sp. 332. The sequence continues at coordinate 45,075 of WSTV01000159.1, forward strand.
TCCACGAATCTGGAGAACCTGGACAAGGCCCTCGCGTCGGCTTACGACACGGAGGGAGAGTCAGAGATATCCGATGCACTTCGGGCGCGAGCGAATTATCTAACGAAGATTGGAGACAAAGAGAAGTCGGTCGAAGCCCAAAAGCTCGCGATGGAGAAGACACCTGGTCTTGGGGCTCGTATAGACATTGTCCTCACATTGGTTCGGATTGGCTTCTTCTTCGCCGATCAGGACATCATAAAAATATACACGAAGAAGGCAGAGCTGTGAGTGGTTGTCAGCACGTAAAGTGTACAAGCTAACTTGACCTGGTTCCTCACCCGTCAGGCTGGTTGAGGAAGGAGGAGACTGGGATCGACGTAACCGCCTTAAGGTCTACTCCGGGATGCAGCTATTGTCCATTCGGCAATTTGAACGCGCGGCGAACCTCTTCATTGATGCGTTGCCGACGTTCACCGCGTCAGAGCTACTGGACTACAACGATTTCGTGACCTTGACTGTGATTGCTGGTACACTGGTCTTGAAACGCGTTGACCTGAAGAAGAAGGTTAGTTCTAATAAAGTATATCGTCGAGGGCTTCCATCGATGCAATCCACTCCGTAGATCATCTCCTCACCTGAAGTGAACCAAGTCCTGCCCGATATCCCGTCTCTAGCGAACTTCACGAAGTCTCTATATGACTCTGAATACGCGAAATTCTTCGTCAGCCTAGGTTCGTTTTTATTGTGCTTTTATAACGACCAGGAAGCAACTGAACTCTCACATGCTCTGCTTCACTAGCCGCAATGGAACAGACACAGCTTCTTCCTTCCCGGCTTTTGTCCCCACATGCACGATACTACGTGCGAGAGATGCGCATACTAGCTTATGCACAAATACTCGAATCATACCGGAGTCTTACACTTCAAAGCATGAGTACAGCGTTCGGTGTTGGAATCGACTTTATCGACAAGTACGTCCGTGCCGTGTTATCGCCTGAATACGCTCTCATCCATGAAACTCCTTAGCGACCTACAAAAGTTCATCTCCTCTGGTCGACTCAACTGCACGATCGACAAAGTGCACGGGATCGTCGAGACCAACAGACCGTCATCCAAGAACGCACAATATGAGACAGTAGTGCGGCAGGGGGACCTTCTGCTCAATAGTGTGCAAAGGTTAAGCAAGGTCTTGTATTAATAACAGCACTGTTCCACTGGCCAGTCGAATGTATGGCATTGTTTTCACTACGTTGCACAAGTCCCCGAGCACCGGTCCACGTGACAACGGGCACTTGAAAGTCTTCACTCTCCAAATCCACCTGTGCAAGATGCCTTGGATCAATGGGTTCGAGACGAATGGTAAGGTTTCCGAGGGCGAGATACCGCTGGTAGTTAGTCAACGAGATAAGAACTTCCTGCTCTAAGATGTTCGCTTTGAGACAAGCTTGACGGGTGATGGGAGCGACGCGATGTACGCACTTCTAATCTTTTCCTGATCGTCGCTCCTGATCACACTGATTATGTTTTGACGATTTCATCAGGAACTTCGACTGCGACTATGTTCGTTTAGACGTCCCCTGATTATCACCACAGATCGCTCACCCTTGAACTTCGATCAGTCTGCTGCAACAGTCATCCTCTATACCGATGAAGATCTGCGAGGACACGGCATGACATTCACCATCGGCAGAGGGACTGAAGTCGTGAGTCTATAGGCCCCAAACGCTTACCCAGATTGCAGGAAATGATGGCAGCGGTATGATATGCCAGGTTGTTGCGGCGATCAAGCAAGTTGCAGAGAGACTGATGGGTAAAGAAACGGAGAAGCTTTTTCAGGATATGGGAAAGACGTGGGATCTCCTGATGGGAGATGCTCAGCTTCGCTGGTGAGGCTGTGGCTTCGCTTTTCACGCTGCCAAGGGATATTGATTGCAACACACGCGACACCCAGGATCGGACCGTGAGCCATTGATATACATGACAAATCTCATATTTGCCTCAAGCCCTGCGACTATTTTCCAGAGAGAAAGGTGTCATCCATCTTGCTACAGCAGCTGTGGGAAATGCCTTGTGGGACATGTATGCGAGGTCCAGGCAGAAGCCGCTGTGGAAGTTGATAGTGGATATGACGCCTGTGAGTGCCCAATATTGAGCTCGCTACGATATTCCAGGCTGATATGGCGTCATGGCATCTTACAGGAAGAGTTCGTTCGATCAACCACATTCAGATATATCACCGACGTAATCAAGCCGGCCGAGGCGCTGGAGATGCTCCACAAGCTCGAGTCCTCCAAGGCTGAGAGAGAATCCCGCGTTCGAGATATTGGGCGCGTTCTGTTCATAATCTGGATCCATCCGCATTGATTGACGCCTTTTACAGCTACCCTGCGTACATCACCTCAGCAGGATGGCTTCGTCAGTCCAAAGCCCCAGTCTTAATTTTTCTTTTATCTGATATGGCTATTGTAGGCTATGACGACAGAAAGGTCGCAGCCCTCACCCGGGCGGCCATTGCATCGGGATTCACCCACTTCAAGGTATGGCTATCTCACCCCTCCGATGACTCGAAGTCGGTCTCGTACCGATCTCTAGCGTCTAACAGATGAAAGTGGGCGCGAATTTCGAGGATGATCAGCGCCGTGCCAGACTCATCCGATCGATACTCAACGATCCAAAGTCCTTCCCTGCCGATTATCAGCCTCCACCAGCCACAACTTTAGAAGGGAAAAACGCTGGGCCGACAGGATGCGTGCTCATGATGGATGCGAATCAGGTAAGAGTGAGAAATCCAGCGGTATACTACAGCGACTAATCTCGCCGTTCTAAGGTTTGGGACGTGGAGGAGGCCATTGAGTACATGAAGGGATTGGCGGATGCCAAGCCTTGGCAAGCCACTTCTTCCACTTCTTGATCAACCACATAAACAACTCTGCTTTGATAGGTTCATTGAGGAACCCACTGCGCCGGACGACATAGCAGTGAGCGTCTCTCAACGACGCATATCTGCTCATCCCAACTCATCCTGACTCCCAGGGGCATGCAGCCATTCGCCGTGCTCTCAAGCCCTACGGTATCGGCGTAGCAACTGGAGAGCATGCGCACAACAGGATGACGTTCAAACAACTTTTTCAAGCTGAGGCGATTGACGTCTGTCAAATCGATGCCTGTCGTTTGGCTGGCGTCAGCGAAGTCTTAAGTGTTTTGCTCATGGCCGCAAAGTCTGCTCCCATATTGCTGTTTTACGCGTAAAGTCGCTAACTAGAAGAGTTGACTATACAGGTACAAAGTCCCCATTTGCCCGCATGCCGGAGGTGTCGGCCTGTGTGAGCATGCACTGCACCTCAGTCTAATCGACTATATCGTCGTTTCTGGCACTATGGAGCGCAACGTGCTAGAGTGAGACATCATCGCTCATCAGGGTTATAACATGTCACTTGTCTGACCTTTGACCAATAGGGTGATTTCTTTCTACTGCACACGAGCGCTGCCTGAGAAGAGAAGAGACTCACTGAGCTTCTCTCTACTTACCAGTACGCTGATCACCTACACGAGCACTTCGTTTACCCAGTCACCCTCAACGCTCATGGACGATACAACGTCCCCAATGATCCTCAAGGCGGGTATAGGTAAGCATACACAGAGAAAGTCTTTGAAGGGCGCTAATTTCCCGGCCGCCGGCCTCAGTACTGAAATGGTCAACTCTACCTTTGGATCCAATTCATTTCCCCTGGGAGATTACTGGGTATCGCGCAGGGGCCTTCTACCGTAATTTCTCAATCGTACCTGTGAAGAATAAAATAGAGTCGTGTGCGAAGCGACTTGTCTTGGTGTTCCGGAGCACATGTGCAATTCGAGGCCATGGGATCGAAACCGGCCGTTATCGCCGCGAACACCGGTCCGAGCCAGAAAAGTTCCTGTTCTGTTTAGATTATCTCTCCACCACAGCTCCTGCAACCTCCTTTACGTTGACGATAAGCAGACAGATAGGGTCAGAATGTCCTACACATACCCCCATTATGCGTCGCAGTCGCCTGTGGCGTCTTATCAGAGTGCGGCGACGATCACTCACTTCATGGAGCAGGTGGCTGGGCGGCAACAAGCCACTGTGGACCGTCCGACCCCCGAGGACGAAGAGGCTCAAGACCAAAGCAGTCCAATCGTCAGCCCTGGAACCTCGCGACCCATCAACGGGTATGGTGCGATATCTACTCGTGGTCGGAGACGGAGCTCAGCCGCGTCTATGCCCATCAACACCCTAGCATGGACAATCAACGCTTCAGAAACGGCACCGCTACTCAGCGCAAATCCTGTAAAAAATTCGGCTACGGCATTTGATCCTCCAGATGAGTCTATCGTGGCTGATGGTGACTGGCCACCCGACGGCATATTAGAAGGCATATCCGGCTCTGGTTCCGAAACTCCAGATAGTGATACACTAGATTCTGAAGACTTCGGCCACGACTCTGACCAGTCATGGACTAGAAGGCTGAAAGAGGCTAAGATAGTAACTCGCTATGCGATACCTATCCTAGTGTACGTAAATGTTCCTTTCCTCCAGACGCAATTGCGTTTATTAGCTGAGCGATCCTTCATAGTACCCAACTCCTGGAGTACTCTCTCCTCATAGGCATGCCAATCCACTCATCCCCCCGCGCTCTAGTATGAAGCTAATGTGGACATCGCTGTCTTCAATAGCGTCTGTCGTATCTATTGGCCATCTCTCCACTATTGAACTAGCCGCTTCCACTTTGGGCTCCATGACAGCTTCGGTGACGGGCTACTCGATCGTTGTTGGCATGGTGTCAGCGCTAGACAGTCTACTTCCCCAAGCATGGGGCAGCGTTGGAGACCAGAAAAGGCTGGTCGGACTTTGGTCCCTACGGATGACCGTTGTTATCGCTGTGACTCTCGTTGTGAGTCTTCTGCCATAGCCCTTTATCCCTCGAGGTCTGAATCACGACATTAAACAGCCTATCGTTCTCGTATGGCATGCCTCCGAAGATATACTATTACTACTTAAACAAGACCCAAAAGTCGCCGAGCTCGCGTCTCTGTACCTTCGCTGGATGAGCCTAAGCCTCCCTGCATATTGTTTCAACTACATCGTCCGCAAGTACTACCAATCTATAGGTGAGAAATCTTACCATTACTCTGCTCAACCTAATCAATGATCAATCAATACAGGCCTTCTCAATATACCAAGCTTCGTCATTCTTGTTGTGGCGCCCCTCAATGTCGTCCTCAACTACATATTAGGTGAGTTACACGTTAAAATTACCTTGGCACGCAATAGTGATATTATTCAAAAGTTTGGGGACCTGGCCCATTGAAAAGATTTGGCCTTGGTTTTGTTGGGGCTCCGATCGCCACCAGCATTAGCTTCAATCTTATTTCCATGTTCTATCTCATCCACCTGCTCGTGTACTCTCCACCTGAACCTTGGTTCAAGCTCAGACACAGGAAGGATGTAGCAAAAGTATTCTCCGGCGAGGCCCTTGGCTTCCTTGTTAGACTGGGCTTGGCTGGTGTTGGCCAAACGGCTAGCGAATGGTGGTCATGGGAGCTTGTCGGACGTAAGTCTCATCCGTTTTCTGAAAATATTACGCAATCTCACTGACTATGCATCGCTCTAATGTTTGCAGTTGCTGCGAGTTTGTATGTCTCCCTCATTATACACAATATGTTGGTTACAGGCTTACTGTCCACTCCATCAGGCTCGGCCCAACCACATTGGCCAGCCAATCGGTGCTTTTAGTATCCGCCTCTACGAGCTATCAACGTCAGTAATATCAACTACGTTTCACACCTTGTTGTACTCATCTGGCGTTTGTATGATAGTGTCCTTTGCTATCAGTGCAGGAGGCTCCGTACGGTAGGCACATTCGCCGCAACAGGGGGTCGTGCAAGCTAACCCTTCTCACGCCTCACATTCTTTCATTGTGCATAGAATCGGTAATCTATTAGGAGCCGGCCATGCAGTACAGGCCGAAGTGTCATCACATATGTCTTTCCTCCTAATCGTTTTAGTGTCTTGTCTAAACAGGTCTGTAACTATTCCATTTCTGATTCAACGACGTTCTGATTTGAACTATTTATGCTGCCGTGTATATAGCACCATCTTCCTTATATTCCGACATAAATGGGCGTATCTCTTCAATAACGACACGGAGGTCGTTGCTTTGGTTGCCAAAGTATTGCCTCTCGTCGCCTTGTTCCAGGTTAGCATTTCGTTGTGAAGCACGCTTCGAAACCATCCATCTTTCCTGTACTAGAAGCTGATATGTCATTCTCTAAAAAAGGTTCTGGACGGTCTGGGTGCCATGATAGGGGCCATTCTGCGTGTCACTGGCAGACAGGTGAGACTAATTGACTGCTGCCTCAGAAGATCTTTTCACCTCGAATCTTCTTTCTTGATAGTTCACCGGCGCGATACTTAATCTCACAGGATATTATGTCGTCGGTATGTTATTTGCTGCCCTTGCTTTTGAAGGTCTACGACACAATTGAAAACACCCACATGGTCGTTTCAGGTATTCCTTTGGGTCTCATCCTCACATTTTACTTCCCCCAGTGGGAGCTTGGCCTTCTCGGGCTATGGATTGGACTCTCCTTCGCGCTCATATATACCGCAGTCTTTGGTCTGTGGTATTGTTACCGGACAGACTGGAACGGGGAGGTTGAGAAAGTCAGGATCCGGTTGAAGGCGGGTGGCCGAGTTGAACACAGCGGGCATTAGGCCCTTCACTCCAGATTAGATCACTTCGATGTGGTCCAGAGACAATCTTTGTTTGCATCTCCCAAGGCGTCAATGATATCGGTCCCGCAGTCTACGATGTATATACTCGGAAGGCATACAGTTTTCGGCTTCTTCCACTCCCTAGCTGCATACCTACCTATGACCCACAGACTCTATCCTAGCTATTGGCGAAGGTTCCGCCTATGTGAGCTTTTTGTTGGCTTTCTGAACACGTGATGCGAAGTTCGCCACCATTGTCCTTTGCGTTTCCTAACATGAACAGTTCGTCACAACCACTATCTCCGATATATACACTCTGCTGCGGGTCTTACGGCGGATTCTTTTTCCTCTTCCAAACATTTATCACCAGATCCCTTTCACCCATCATATATAGCATCTGCCACCACCTCATCACGATCCATTGACAATGAAAAGGCCAAACCTTCATAACGACCGCAAGTCTCAGCATTTCTCAAGAAAGGGCACTTCTTCAGAGTATCTGTCATACTTGCCTGTGAAACCGACGCGTCTACGTCGCTCATGTACAGTGAGTAACGAAGGAGGGTGAGCATCTAATCCTTATGTCTTCCCCCAAGTACGACGAATCTGACGCGTCCCGTTCAGGAGATCCAAAATCGAGATTTCAGAAACGCCTCCTCGTCTGCCACCGAGACCCAACACAGCAAGCCCTCCCCGATCGCGTTCACGAGGGTCAGGCATCAGCTCTTCGTCCGACATCAATCTAGCCACAGACAAAGACATGTCCCGCGCGCACGCACGTCGCCGACCCAGCTTACCTGATTTCTTTTTGGGCATCACCGAAGGTTTGGAGGAGGCGTCGACAGCCTGCATCGTGGAGTCGGCCGTCGCTGCCATTACAAATGAGGTTGGGTTCGACGTGCCTGCAGCGCCTGACGATGAGGACCTCGCCGAGTCTTTGACAGATCGTGATGCCCCTTTCATATGGCGACCTGAAGTGTTGGCGGAGGAGTTGGATGACGAGCATGAGTCCGAAGGTGATGCTGTGCTGGATCCTTTGTGAGTATCTTGTTCTCTTCCGATGGCCTGTCATTCTCGAGAGGTATTCAATTCCGTATCTTAGGATACATCAAACGATCAACGAGCTGCTGGAGATGATGAAAGATGACGGCGAAGACGGTTTTGAGGAAGGTTATCGCCTGGTGGAACGATCCTGTGGACTTGAGGGCTCGCTCGGCCATGGTTCCTCGAGGGACGACTGTATTATGTTTCCCTAAACTTATGATATTTGTTGGATTATCCTACCACCTTGAATGTATTACACGGTACTGATGCTCGCGAACCTTGAAAAACGAGAGGTGCTGGAGCGTTCGGAGGAATAAGAATGGGTAACGATGGGTGCCTTTCACGAACGCGGGAATGGCCGAGAGAAGAGGGCGATGGTTCGGGCAACGATCGACGCCTGGTTATGGACCACCGAGCCAACCCGTGGAAGACTGACCAAGCATTCAGCTTTCGTTTCAAATCTATACTTCACCCCTTGCGCATGCAGTCTACCCTTCCCAAGTCACTTCCAAAGAAAGAGAACGTCTGGGACTACCCGCGTCCTCCCGCTCTTGAGCGTACGTCCCGCCACCTGAAGATCGTTTGGATCAATGAACAGAAAGGTGGGGATGAAATTGTCGTGGCTGATACTTCAAACGCGTGGCGCGTTCTTGAGACCAGGCGAGGCAACCAAGCATATAACGATACATCTTGCCCCGTCATTTCAGCTGCTAAAGATACCTTCTTGCAGCCATCCTCCAACATATTACATACCTCCAGAAGACATCAACATGGCCATCCTGACGGCTAATACGCGCCAGACCTTCTGTGAGGTCAGTCCTGTTCACGCATCCTACTAAACAGCGATTCTGAGGTACTTGAGCTTGCAGTGGAAAGGCGTCGCATCCTATTACGACTTCTCCGCCGCTTCTCCAAGCGTCAAATCTCGAATCTGGACCTACAAAAATCCAACTGAAAAATTCATGAATATCAAGGATCATCTTTCTTTCTATGCATCACCGTACGTTTGACTTGAAGAAAAAGATTTGCAAGGGGGACGGTCCACTGATATGTTGATTTATCTCCAGATGGAAATGCTTTGTGGACGGGGAACTCGTGGTTGCGCAACCGGGAGACTTTTATGGTGGATGGCTAACGAGTGATATTGACGGAGGCCACAAAGGAGTGAAGGGACCGCCAGGAACGGAGTGGTGGTGAACTATGGAAGATGCAGTCGTATCTTATCCCGCACATATATGAAGGTCATATACGTATATGAACAAACGTCATGCGATCATAGAGGACTTTCTGAGAGCTCTCCTGGAAAGATTAATTACAGTCTCGCAGTCAATTGAATCTGGTGGAGGCGACCTGATTCGGATGGATTTAGACGATGATGTGCGGCTTTTCAGCTTGAAGGTGTGGCACTACAAGTCTTAAACATAAACTCCATTCAAGACATGTGCAACTTGAGGTCCCGTGAACCAGATCGTAGGACTCATGGTAGAAGGATATCAGTACATATGGCTAGGGTGACAGAGTGAAGTCTCTCTTGGAATGTTAACACCAATCACCTTGGACATGATATGTACAGGCAATTTCCTCTCTATACTAGCGGAATAACAACTTTGAAATTCACGCCACATGCGCAGGGCAAGCCGATCTCGGCTCGGCCATGTCTGGCAGGATCATGTTGGACTGAAACCGAAAATCTCCTGCTTCCCCACAACCGGAGGAAGGCTAGGTCGTGATGGCAGCAAATCTTGAGGATAGGTAAGCCTGGGCGCTAGTGTCATTCCCTTGATACAATCAAATTCATTCAAACCATCAGCAACTCTCGTCTGAACAGCCTCAAGCACAACAAAGCGAACTCGCAGCTCACAGCAAGAATAGAGACTCTCCTAGCGCCTGATCCGCCACTTGGAAACGACATAGCAGGAAGTTTTCTTGAACTTGAACGCCAACCATGCAATGTGTCCCTCCTCCACTCTCTGCCTGCAGCGTTGATACTGAACATTATCAACCTTGCGGGAAACTTCTCTGGTCGCACTGTTCATCCATTTTTCCCACATCGCATCGCGTTTTCACACGCTGCACACTCGGTATGCTGACCAGGCAGAATCGAGGAGGCGACGTAAGATGAATTAATTGTTGTCCTGTTTTTTGTATCATTCCATTCCATCTCTATCTGTCCATAAAAGAGTATTATAATTACATTGCACCACCGCATCGAGCACCCAATTCTAACATCTTGGATGCCAAAGTCAAAGGGGCCCACTGGCAGGCGTCGCTTCGAGTATCACAGCCATATCCTCTCGTCATTCAACGTAGTCTGTCCCAGCCCATCGATCCACTGCTCTGGTTTTCAGTGCTTCAAGTGGTTCTGAGATGCAATGTTGTATCTATCGCCACAC
>WSTV01000016.1:0-12171 GCA_019632285.1 Tulasnella sp. 332
CGCTGATGGTGCGCTTTACTACGAGCAATCTACAATACAATGGCGTCTATGTTAAGGTCGTGGGTCACAGAGGTGCGGTCATAGGAGCCTCTTTGGGAGGTAGTGCCCACTGAAGGGAGGGATGGGGAGTAAACCTCCGGCGCTTTCTGCTACCGATTGCGGTGCTGTCTTTTGATCTTGCCGCTGTGGAGGAGCATCGGAGAGGTGAATGGATACAAAAACAAGGATAACGATTAATTCATTTTACATCGCCCCCTCGGCTCTACCTGGTCAGCATACCGAGTGTGCAGCGTGTGAAAACACGATGCGATGTGGGAAAAATGGGAAGAACAGTGCGAACAAGATGTTTGGGTGAGAAGTGAAAAGCAGGCGAATGCGAGGGTGCGCTTGTGCATGGCCCTCGCTTGATATGGAAGAGGAGATGACATGGAGATTATGATGAGGGAATAATGATGGGCAGTGGCAGGAAAGAACGAAGCAAGGCAGCGTATATCACAAACGTGAACTAGGAGGTGTTCAGGCCATAGTGGGACATCAGGCTTGAACTCGGCGATCACGCAAGCGCTTCCGCGTAACACGATGTGACAATAATTGATGGCCATCGAAGGCATCTAGCTCTCTGCTTCACATAGTAGCTCGTTAGTTTGCGGCGCATAATGTTCCACCTGGAAATCCACCTATACTGTTGAGAGACTAGTAAGCTACTTCTGCCCAAGCCAGGTACTCTATTCAATGGCCGGGTCTTCTCCTGAGCGACTCGGGGGAATGATTGACTCACGACATTCTGGCTTTCTGTCATATGTACGGCTGATTACATCGATTCCAAGGAGAGCATCAAGCTATACATCGTCATCGTCTGTATCGTTCTCGTTCTCGCTGTCGCCCTCGTCTTCAATCTGGGATCCGCCGTGGCCGTCATCACGATTGTCACTGTTGTCCTCATTATCCATGTGGATGTCTTCGATGTCCTCGTCTACACGGGAGTTGCGCTCGTTATCCACCATCGGACACTTGAATTTCCCACCCCCAATAATAACCTCTAGCTTCTCAATATCCTCACGCCTATACTGCAGCTCTCCATAGATCGCCAGCAATTCCAAGGAGGCTACTGATGGGACACTGCGCATGCTCTCCATAGCTACCTCCACAGACGGATCCTCCTCCGACCACTCCTGCTCATAACCTGCGCTGACAGCGAGGTCAAGCGCCCCCTGCGCTGATACATTCTCCTCAGCACCTCCATGTAGCCCATACCGATTTTGCATCATCTGTAGAAGATCTTGCGAATCTAGCGGTCTGCAGTCGTGGAAGTCCATCGAGCGAAGGTGCGGAAGCGGCCACTGCAGAGTGTTGTCGAAGAGGATTGGGTGAGAGATGTACTGGAGCCATTCCTTCATGTGGGCTTGGACGTTGCGCATGACGACCTGGTAGACGTGTGCTGTGAGTAAAAATAACGGCCACCCCTGATCCAACAAGAACGTGTCTTCCACCGTAAGACAAATGGAGGGCTGATCCTGAAGCGAGATGAACACGGTGTCCAACCAGCGCACGAGCTCCGGGGTGTTATGTAGCAGGTGGATATCAAGTGTGACGTCGCCAACAGGAGTGGCCTCGTTTTGTAGCAGTTTCATCAAGCCCGGCCTGAGTACGACCTCCACTAGATCGAGCCTTGTTAAGATTGAGCGGACAGCTGCCGAAATGTGGGTCATGCGTGCGTCTAGGATTTCGATATCAGTGGTGCTGGTGAGTTCGATTTTGAGATTGGAACATCTTGGGATGCAGAGAACGGTAAGGATGTCATGAGCCGCTTGTGGGTGGGTACTGAGTGACAAGCCAGTGAGAAGTGGAAGTTCAACCGGAGTTGTATCTTCGTGTTCTTTGGATTCGTTGATGGCGCTGTGTCCGAGCCGCAGATCTGTAAGTCCGTGTGATGCACGAAGAACTGCAACGAGCTGCGATGTAGAGATACGATTCGTTATCCCGAGCGCCTGAAGATGCAGCGTCTTCAGGCCGAAGAGGAAGCTTGGATTCCAGCTCATGCTAGTACGGCATAAACTGAGATGATTGAGTCCTTCAATGACCTCATCCCGCATCCTGATGTCATGGTGGTCCACCCAAGAGGCTGATGGGTCCATATCTATTCGGAGTTCTCTGAGACTCGGTGTAGATGTCTCGACGAACCACCGCAACGTGTCGAGGTACCCGTTGCGCAGGCTAAACGACCGCCACCTCGCGCCGTGTTTCTCAACGCTTTCCCTCCAGCGCTCATTGAGGGGACCATAACATCGAATATCGAGAGATGAGTGTGCCGAATAGGTAAGGATGCGTTCCAGTTGGTCGGGTTTGTTGGAGCAGATGACTGTCCACAGGGAAGGAGAGCCCTTGACTAGGTCATTCCACTGATGACATACTAGGGCTAGATTATCCAGACTGTCAACTTGCCCACCGAAACCCCCGTCATCGTCCACAGCAACGGAAAATATCTGAATGAGGATCTCAGGAGGGAAGCAGTTGACTGGGACGTCTTGGTTCCGCTTCTGGCGTTGCCCAGAGACATGAGCATGTATCCGCCGTTCGAGGCTAATGATGGACAATTCCAAGATGGCAAGGCGTTCATCAATGGCCGCTAAGCCAGATTGATCGTGATCGCTATCAAGCGGTTTGACTTGGTCAGGAATAATCTTTTCTACCGGCTTTAGACCACGTTCAAGGAAGGCGTACTTTGCCACCTTATCTTGAACATTTCTCTCAACTTTCTCCAACAAGCACTCCAGAATGGCGCTGATGTCGGTGTCCGGTATAGCGGCCGCACTGGGCGGATATGTCCACACTTCCTTCGGGCGCATATTCATCCCCCGCAGTGTGAGGCAGTAGTAGCAACTATTGTAAGGGTGGCGTGTAAATGGGACTAGGAAATACGTAGTTCGTCGGTGAATCAAGACGGATCAAAGGTTGAAGGCTGACGACAGTGATTACGTAATGAGCGCTTATATCCGCTCCCACGTGTAGGTCATAGTGAGCTTGTGTAAGCTTGCAACTGGCAGTTTGCTTCAAAGTCACGGATAACGTTGGTCTGTATTGTCATCGTTCTCGTTCTAGTTTTCGGTCTCATTTTCGTTCTTGGTCTTCGTTGTGGCCATCGTCCTCTTTTTTTCTTTTTTTCTTCTGACGTCCATGCCGTCGCGAACAAGAGGTAATCCATATTTTGACAGAGTAATCGAGTAGTCGAGCCCTAGGGAGATATCCACTTGATCGAGCATTGCTAGGATTCAGTGAATGACCGTCAAAATGTGGGTCATGCGTACGTCCAAGAATTCGATTTCCGTGGCCTCTAGGCTTATGATATCGAGGTCAACACATCTTGGGGTGCAGAGTAGGGCGAGGATGTCATGGGCCGCTCGTGGGTGAGGTTCGAGGGGCAAGGTGATGAGAAGGGGAAGGTCGACTGGATCTGTATCTTCACGCTCACAGGACCCGTGCACAGCGTCCCTCCCAAGCCACAGATCAGTGAGTCCGGGTGATTCACGCAGAGCTGTGATGAGCTGTGGTACAGAGATACGATTTGCAGTCCCGAGGGCCTCAAGATGCAACGTCTTGAGACCGGAGAGGAAGCTCGGGCTCCAGCCCACGCTGGTGCTCCATACGATGACCATGAATAAGTCCTCTGATGAGCTCATCCTGTGTCTCAAGCTCATGGTGGCTCGGTGCAGATATCTCGACAAACCGCGGCAACGCGTTCGGGCGGCCCTGTCACGGTCTGAATCTCTCTCCTCCAGCAATCATCGGAAGAATAAAGCATAGGATGTCGAGAGGGGAGTGTGCCGAATGGGCGAGGATGGGTTCCAGTTGATCAGGTTTATTGGAACAGATAGTTGTCCACAGGGAAGGAGAGCCCTTGACAAGGTCATTCCACTGGTGACATACTAGAGCTATGGTACATAGTCTGTATACGTGCACGCCAACGTCGTCGTCATGGTCTATGGCGAAAGAGAATACCTGAACGAGAATCTGAGGAGGGAAGAGGTTGATTGGGACGTACCGGTTGCGTCCCCGACGTTGTTCGAAGAAGTAGAGATGTATTTTATTATGATTATGATTATGATTATGATTTTTCGTTCAAAGCTAATGAATGATCATTCCAAGACGTAGCCGCTAGGCCAGATAGATCTGCGTCATCTCTATCATATGATTGTTCGTCAGGATTATTGATCTTTTCTCGTCAGCTTCAAGCCACTTTCGGGGGATGCTCACGTTGAAGGCTTATCCCAAGCATCTCTCGTGACTTCATCCACCAAGCTCTGCAGAATGGCGCTGATATCTGGGGTCTGGTATGGCCGCCGGACCAGGCGGATATATTTGCACTTCTTTCGGGTGTGCGATCATCCATTCTCGTGGCATGAGCTCGTAATACCGTCTTACAACCAAGGTAGCGGTTGTGTGTCGTATGCAGGTAGTGTTACGCGGAAGCGCTTGCGTGATCGCCGAGTTCAGGCTTAGTGTCCCACTATGGCCTGGACATCTCCTGGCCCACGCTTGTGATGTACGCTGCTCTGCTTCGTTCCTTCCTGTCATCGCTCATCGGTATTCCCACATCGTGCTCTCCTTATCATCTCCTCTTCCATATCAAGCGACGGCTGCACATGAGCGCGCCCCTCGCGCTCACCTTATTTTCGCTTCTCACCCCAACAATCTTGTTCGCACTGCTCCTCCCATTTTTCCCCACATCGCTTCGGGTTTTCACACGCTGCACGCTCGACATGCAGACCAGGCAGAGCTGAGGGGGGAGGTGAAGTATAAAATGAATAAATTATTATTCTCATTTTATTTTTTGTTTGTATGAACCCATCCATGGTCTATCTATCATATACGAACATTTGTTATTTTTTCACCACCATATCGAGTACCCAAATTCTAACAGGCAGGTTCTTGAGTGGATTTCTGGAGAGATCAGGCGTTGGCGTAGGCTGTAAGGAATCCAATAGGAGGCGATTGAATTGCGTGCTCGGCGCGAAATGTGTCCCGCTCCAAGCGCATTCGGGCCGGTTGTGGGTTGTGCCCAGTGCTGGGCACTCCAATCAACATCGAGGATGTATCAAGCAAGGCCCACCAACCCTTGACTAAGTAGATAGCTACCGTCACCGACGCCAATTTGGCCGGAAAGTCGAGTTATGGTGGGGATGACTCATCCATCACACTCGGGAATGGGTGACGAGGTAAAGATGCAAGCCGTGAAGTGGAGATACGGCTCCCTCCCTCTAATATGTGTGAGTTGGCCGAAGATCAGCTTGGGTTACCAACCTGAACCAAAAAACCACGTAGCACCCAAGACACACATGGATAATAGCATGTAAAAAAAAATCTATTTGCCCAAGATATTGCATCAACTCTCAAGGTAGGATTCGTGAACTTCATGAAAAGCACCGTCGGCTAAGGCCATGTTCAATGGTGTCATAACAAGCCGGGTGAGTTGCTTTGTATATGTTGTCCGATCGCCGCAACCGCCGTCCTAAAGACTACATCGATGGTCTCTCCATTCGGCGTCTTTGGCCCCTCCCCGCCTAGTATGACATCGATGGCCTCGCTACTGGAGCTGTCGTCGGCACTGCTGGCGCCGCTGCTGATGCTCCCGCTGGACCAGCTGTCGAGCTCCACCTTCTCCTCGATCGGCATAATCGACTGCGGTTCGCCCTCGGGGGTAGGGAAGCGTTTTCGTAGGGCGGCGATCATCTTGCCGAACCTTGTGTTTTCAAGCCCCAGGACCATGCTATTCGTCAGCTTAAGGCCGAGCTAAAGGTGAGCGAGGAGCGGTTTCGCTCACCAGAACCAGCTGAGTCCGTAGAGGATGAGGTTCGCGATGAAGTAGAAGGCGACCAAGGATGTGGGCGCCTCGTGTCGTTTTACGTACATGGTTTGGAAGAACTGGACGGACTGGAAGTCATGGTGTTGGATTTCAGAGTCAATCGATCTTGCTGGTGATATATAGTGAAGTCAGAGCGTACCACGACCATCCCGAATACAAGTCGGACGCAGAAGAAGACAGTTACAAGCACTAAGCCGTTGACGAGCTGCCAGATACTACCGGTCATGCCAACTTTATCAAAGAACCTGAAAAGGGATGAGTTACGCGTCAGTGAAGAGTCATAGCAGAAGGGTTCTTGTCGCCTTTGAGTTCTACAATACAGTGGAGATTTCTGTTTCTGTACCAGTGCATATTCAAGAATGGAGTGGAAAGCTCCCATATCAGCGCTCTGCGTTCCAGAGATGGGATTCAGCGTGTGTTGAATCATGGGGGGGGGGCGAACCGCTGACCTTGGCCCAAAGTATACCGCGAAGGGCCTCTATATGGTGTAATTAGATCATAGCCTTGAAAAGGGGATGATTTCACTCACGTATCCGGATATGTATATGAAGCTACATGCAGCGCCTGGTAAGACGCGAAGCCTCAATGCTGGTCTCCGACACCTAGACAGACAGTGTAATAAGTGAACTCACCATGAAGAACGAATGCAACATCGTTGCCGCTTAGAATAGCTTCCAGAGTGTCCCATACAAAGCTAAGAACAAGACGAACCAAAGGGGAGTCAGGCTCCTGCCACGTTTTACCCCAATGTTTCGATACGGGCAGGCCGGGCCACTCACTAGGCGGCCGATACGGAGACAAGGGTTCCAACTCTCGGGTCCCATCCAAAGACTCTGTCTTCGCAAACCATTGGACTACTTTGGATCGTCAAATAGAGGGCCCACGGAGCAACGAGGGTGGAATGGATGAAAGATACGGATTTGACGGTCCACGCGTATCGGTTGTTTCGAGATAGACTGTTGTAGACGTCTGGCACGAGCTGTTTGGCGACCATTGGAGCCAGGCATTGAGAGAAGATAAAGCAGAGGAGGGAGACAAAAAACAGAGGTCCATGGGGGACGAAGTTTGGAATGTTTAGCGCGTGGGCCATGTAGGATGATGCTGGCAAGAGAGCCTCGTAGACGCGGTCCCAATGACTTTGGATCATAGTCTGCATCGCTCGCTCCGATTGCTGATGATGATAGCGACAAAGAAGGAGATTTCGACGCGGCCGTGTGGCTGCAATCGCCTGATTGTCGGGTATAAGTCAGAACGGTGTCGTGGTAGACCCTAGATCAGCAGACGCGTCATGGCTAAATCGCTGATACCAGTCCTCCTCACCAAACTTGTTTTCAGAGAGGATGGTTGTGTTACGCCCTGGGAGAGAACCTCGATCGTGTTACATATATAGTAACAGGCAAGTGAGACAAGGAAGCACAGCAGGGGCTTGCGCGGGAAACGCGTCATAACTGCTACAGTGACTGCGTCATAACGGCTACCGTGACCGCCCCCCACACTGCGGAATGCTAGAACAGATCCCCAGGCTGTCATCTCTGGGGGTCAGCGCCGAGCTATGTGTCTTCTGGGCCGAGCGGCCTCGGTCCCCAAGACAAATAAAGTCTATTCATGCACAGTCTCAATCCACACGCACACACACACATACCACAGGTGTATTCGAACAACCGTGCACTCGACGAGCCGGTTATGAGCGTAGATGTCTGACGGAGATGATAGCCGATTGACCGACGGGCGTCAGTTGAGGCCGTCCGTCTCATTCACACCTGGCCCCATCACGGCATTTCCCGAGGCGAAAAAAAAAATCCTTTGACCATCCCTGTAGGTGCCTCGAGTTCGCAAGGACGTTGATAGGGCTTATGGTGAGCATGGAGAGGGCGCTGACTAGTGTGGGGTCAGGAGTATCGTGAGTCTTGACTGAAGAAATCAGCGATTGCGATTTGTCTTGCATCGAAATTGGCTATCATGATGATCATAATTGTCTTGGTAGGGTATTCAGGGGTCATCCTTGGCCCTGATTGAAGGTCTCCACCCTCCTCCAACAATCAAAAGGGGATCATGCACTAGCTTCATATTAATGTATACGTATGTCTAGGTCATGCCGGCGGTCCTTGGAAATAAAACCGACTGAATATTCGCGACATGAAAAAAAATCCATATAATTGGAGTCTCTGGACCAATCACAGTAAGGACTGTATCTTGACTGGCTTCCGGACAGCAGCGGAAGCACCCTCGTTGAAGCGATACGCCGCTCTGAACTTCTTCAGCACCGGACCCGTATCTGGAAGGGATCCATGTTAGACTTGTAAACAGAAGGTGTCTGGCAGGTCATTCATGCCAATGCTTGCGTGAGAATTATTCACCTGGTTCGGCAGCAACTGTGGGCTTGGTTTTGGTAGCTGCCGGATCTTTTCGAGCTATAGGGCGCCCAAAGAAGTCGACAGGTGGCTTTAAGAAAGGTCATATGTCAAACCTCTCATTGGACAGATCCAGCAGAGCCTTCATAACGAACCTTGTCAGCAATGTCCACCTTGCTCTTCTCCGCACCCCTCCGCGTCACAGAATTAGATGCCTTGGGGACTACTCTCGTGAGCACCTCAGCGGCCGCACTAGTCTCCTGAGGCGTCTCGTCGTTGGGGGGCGGGGCATCAGCATCGTCCTCTTCGTTCTCGTCCTGCAATACCGGTGCGCGTTTGTTCCGTCCGAAGAACGACGCCACCTTCTTCCCTTGACTTTTGTCTACAGCGTCTGCGTGTCGAGCGGCATATTCCGTTTCAATCTGCAAGATGGAGGACACCACGGTGTCAGCGATTGGGCAAACACGTGAATGCCGTTAAGATCTTTTTACCTCCGCCGCCACCATGTGCCGTACAGCGTACTTGGATACAGCCATGTCTGCAGGTCGTTTGCCCTCGTAGGTGACGAAGATGTCTATTGGTCTACGGCGCCAGCCTATCAGTACGAGATAGAAATTCAAACAAGTGGGGACTAACGGGTCCAGCCGATACATCATCTGCCCATCCTCTTGCCTCTCCTGCACGAATCGTAGCTCTAGAGACACCATCACGCTGACGAGCTTCTTGAGCACCGCACGTTCAGCTGGCTTGATCACTTGACTGTTCGCCTAGGGAGACGAAAGGTTCCATTTTGTAAGAATGTAAGAGCGGTGTATATGTGCACGGGACCATAAATGACATAATGTGCTTACTGGTCGTAATGGTGGACAAATGATTCGATTCAATATTGGAGCGAACTCTGATACGACCACTTCCTTCCCGAGCAGGTGACGGAAGCTGGCCGTGTGCCGCCCATGATCGGCTATGACGGACATGGAGAGGGATCTGTAAATCTCTTCGCTGGCCTTCATCTTCACGTGGCACTAAGAGAGACGAAAGGAGTGTGAGATCTGATGAGGATTTTATGACATCGGCACAAAACCGTCTGTCATAACATTTACCTCCCAGTCAGCCGTCGGGCGTGATACCTTGCTATTCCCTGCATCGCAGACTAGTGGATGGACTGGAGCGACGAGATAAGGGAGGTAGGCGAGCATCGCGTACTCTTGATCCAATCGCATGGCCGAGGAGAACATGTCGAAAGCGCCAAACCAGGCATGCAATTTGTTTGATCGATCCCATGAGGGGTCTTGTTGGTGTACATTCGCGTAGTGACTGAAGCAGCCTACGCCATCAACACCCCCAACGAGAGAAAGAGAGAGTCAGTTTTACTAATCAAGTGATTGGGAATGAGGGACAACCCTACCGGTCATGATCTTGTCTGGCGCCCCGCTCGCCTCGATCATCCTGGTCAACCGTCCGACATACTTCTCCTTCTCCACGTCGTTCAATCCCAAGTCTTTCACTCGCTTCTTCGACATGGGCAGGAATATATCGTTCCACACCGCTTGATTCGTCGTCTCGGCTTCCTTCATCCCTACAGTCGCGTCCCGAACGATCTGTTCAGTCACGGCCTGCCGTCTAGTATGTACCATCTATAGTATGGAAGTTGATCAAGTCAATCTTTGCTTTTCCAAGCACAGCGAGGATGATCCGAACCTGCATGGTGTTTAAACACCCACGCATATCCCCCTTGCAGATGTTCACCAATAGGCTCAAACCTCTCGTATCCGCCTGAAGATCCTCCATTTGGCAGATATCTCGAAGGCGTTGCGTGAGTTGAACGGGGGACGCCGGATTGAACCGGACGATTCGACAGATAGGGCGTAATTTGGAGATGGAGTTGGCCCAGAGGTCGTTGCAGATGCAAATGATGGGTCGGAGGAGGGGCCGCTTCTCCTTCGGGTCTCGTTTTTCTCCTGCTCGACCTAGTCATAACGTTAGCCTTCTCGATTCTGCCTCGATTTATGGGAGATACCCAAGTGTCAACGACGTACGTTTCTTTCGGCTGTCAATCGTTAGTTGGATCAGCCTGGACACGAAGCTTGAGTTCTGTGGAAAGGATCAAAATTGGGTCAGGTGGACGATTCTATACTGTTCTAATGTGACATGGATTAATCCTTACGTTTTCCCCGGTTGCTCCGTCTACTTCATCAACGACGACTAGCACAGGCTTCTTCCGCCCTAGACCTTGACCGGTTTCTAGCGCAGGTTTAATGCGTTCATCGATAATGTTCCCTGTTCGCGCATCGCTAAGAAAAGAACAGGTTAGCTAATAACAATAATTTCGTGCCGCAGAGACGAAGCACCCCTGGGCCACCAAGCTAACCTTGCGTTGATCTCCAGCACAGAATAACCAGCTTGGTTCGCAACGACATGCGCAAGGGTCGTCTTTCCAAGTCCTGGTGGACCAGCGAGAAGGAGGATCTACGGGGAATACAGGGGGAAAGGGATTCAATTAGCCTCCATTTCTTCAATGTGCGATGGGCTCTGAAGAAACCTTTTCGTAAGGTCTTCCGTACTCGTCCGGTGCGCGTTGATCTTCCCTCCCAGCGTCTGCGGCGTCTCGTTCCGCTCGACTTCGTTTCTTGGATTTGTTGCTCTTGCGTTTGAAGACGCACTGATCCCATTCTTTCACCCAGGAAAGAGTCTCGCGATGAACACTCTACGTTCAAGGTCCCATGAAGGTGAGTCTGTCGTGTATTGCCAATGACAGCTTTCGAAAACGAGAGAACACTGACCTCGTCGCCCACTAGATCGGTGAAGCGTTTGGGGCGATATTTGTCCACCCACATGCTACTTGCAACCGGTTTAAGTTGATTCGTGGGCGCGGAAGGGTCAATAGTAACGCTGTAAGGGGAATGCGGAGCCACCGCTCTGAGTTCGAAACCACTGGTTCAACCTCCCTATCGAGTACACTCACAGGTCCGTGTTAACCTTCGCTGCGGTCGTGGCCGACAACCTATCCATAAGCCTATGAATGGGAACCTCGAGGAGTTTGCTCATGTCGGTTGGCCAGAGCTAACGAAACGCATTTGACGGCTAGTAAGCCAAAAGGCTGATTAAGAGATAGTAGCTCCTCATGAAGTATTATGCACCTTTGAGGTTGACGTCTCGACCGCCCTAGCGCGTCGGCGGAATGAGACTGTCCTTCCCGAGAAAGAACGCGCCGAGATGGACGAGGTCGAGTCGGGATCTAACCAGCCTGTCAGCGGTATGGCTCTTGATGTGGAAGGTATCGGCGGATGATCGTATCGGTTCAAGAGACTTTCTTGAAATGATTCTGAGCATCGAGAAATCAGTCGTTGGTATTCAGCGACAATTTCCTACATCTCACCTAATAAATTAGTGTCTGCCTGCGCTGCGCCCCTCTGCCCATCCATACTCCGGGCAAATTGCTCCAAGGGGGACACTTCTCCATGGCCCATCGCATCTTCTTCGTCTTCATCCATTAAGAGGGTACTCTCTCCAAAGTCGAAGCTCTTCGTATCTAGCGTGGTACTTGCGTCGGCATCCATATCTTCGTCGTCGAGCATAGAATCGCCAAACGGTTTGTCGCCAGTCGTGGAAGTCGATGATGAGACAAGTGTATCAGTATCGAGGAGAGTAGAGGCACAGCCGGGCGAGCTTGGTATATCGTCGTCTTCGTCCAGCATGAAATCTGTTGGTGCTCCGAAGGGGGGCGCGTCAGACGGAAGCTCTGGAGACGGTGATGATGGAAAGACCAGAGGTTCATTAAGAGGAGGTCGATTCCGTATGATACTAGACATATTGTATGAGAGCAGATGAGGTCAAGGGGCGAGAATGGTTTGTATATTTGGTGACAGACTGTTTCACTGCTTGGATGTATTTGTCCGGGAGCGTGCCATCTCATGGCTTTATTTTCGACTATGCAGCCACCATCACACACTTTACTGCATT
>WSTV01000016.1:19221-32731 GCA_019632285.1 Tulasnella sp. 332
CGCACCCATTTCTCAGGATCAAGCTCAGAGGGATGGGCGGAAAGGTACGACACATCGTGATTTCGACGATCTGAAAAACCATCGCTAAAGATGTATTCGGTTTTCTTTTTTTCTTTTTCTTTTTCTGTAGCGATTGAGAACCTTCGCACCCTCCTCACCATTGTACTCACCAACTCGGAAGCTCGAAAACTCCTCTCGGACGCGTCCGTCATCGGCCGTGACCTCTTCGCACGTGGTGCCATCAAGACCGCTGAGAAGATCGGACCTTCTGAACAAGAGCTCCGACACGTCGACGAGGCCGCACCTCCCGACCAATTCGAGACCTCTCAGAATCAGAACGCCGTCGGTGGCCAGAACGCTGGCATATCCAAGGATCCGAACACTGGCGTGAATCAAGCTGGCGTCGCTGGTATGACCGTCACCCACGATCCCAACACTGGCAATGTCACCGTCGTCAATCCCGATGGCACTCAACAATCTGCCGCTAGTGCTGCCAACAATGCCGCCAACATCGCTCAGGATCACCTCCAGCAAACTCAGGAGGCGATGTCTGCTGAGAACCCTGATGGAACGAAGAGGAGTCTGAAAGATCGCATGAAAGCAGGCATCACCTCTGTCAAGGATCGTGTCCCAGAGGAGCACAAGCAGAGGGCGAACGAGCAGATGCAACAGGCCAAGAACTTCCTCAGGGAGGAGTTCCCGGAGGAAAGGCGTGATCAGTACATTTACAGGCTCAAGAAGGTATATGACGATGGACGAAAAGCATCTATCGGGGGGCTAATTGGCATGGGGATATATTTCAGGTCATCGTCGAGTGCCAGAAGCATGACGACTATACCGGAGCGCTCACCTGGTTCATCGACACTTTCGAGGCTTACCTCTCCCATGGCAGAAACTTCGCGGCGCACGGGACCGGCCAGGCTTCCGAGATCACGGAGGACCCCTCACTTCAGCAGGCGACTAATGAACTTCGTACTCTTGCGGAACGCTTCGCCAATGGCCAGTCGCTCGATGGTATCGAACAGGCCGTTCGCGTCATGTACGACGATGCTCAGAAGGACGAGGGTTTGAGGAACTGGTTCAGGGAGTTGGACGAATACGTCAGGAAGGTCAGGGTTTTTAAACTTTTCGATTAGGGTATGATGGTGTCATTCCGAAAACTGACGGTTTATTTTACTCTATACAGACCCTCCTCGAGCCCGGTTACGTGCTTTCACCACAGTGCAACACCCGCGCAAACGAGCTCATCGATAGCGGCCACAGCTTCTTCGACCAAAAATACAAGGGCCACCTCGATAACGTCTTCGACGCCGTCTCCACCTGGTTCAGCGCATGGGCCAATGACCCGCTCAACGCGCGCTTCTCCAGCGACTGGAAGCGTCTCACAAAGGACCTCCTCTTCGACTCCGATGGCAACCTCAGCTTCAAGCCTCACCTCTGGACCGACATCCGCAAAGTCATCTTACCGGCCATGATCACCAACATCGGATACGTGCCCATCCCTCGCATCGAGTATACCGATCACATGTTGGATCTGGTCATCGAAAACCTCACGTTGCAGGGTCAGAACATGTTCCCGAACATCTTGTCCATGGAGGCGCACAACTTCTTCCAATTCTCTCCTTATAACGCCATCCCGGATAAGGGTCATCACAACTTCACGTTCACGTTCAGTCAAGTCCAGGCGGATATGCGTGATGTGGCGTTCTACTTCAACAAGAAGAACGGGTTCCCCAAGATCAAAGATTCCGGTCTCGCGGATGTGTTCCTCGGTGGTGAGGGTTTGACGGCGACCGTGCACCTCGCATCCGCTGGGCGTGATAGGAGCAGCGTGTTCCATGTCAAGGATGTGCACGTCAAGCTCGACAGCTTAAAGTTCTCCGTTCGCGACGTGAGTTTCGGATTTTCTCTCTTCCCTTTACTTTTCGACAGGATTCTGACTTGTCTTATTTTCCAAAATTAAACATTAAAAAAAAATAGTCCAAGCACGATTTGCTCTACAAGACCTTGAAGCCCCTCGCAACCGGCCTCGTCAAGAAGCAGATCGCCAAGGCGATCACCGACGCCATTACGACTGGTCTCGAGTATGTCGACGAACAGCTCGTTCAGGTTCGCGACCGCATGGCTGAGGCGCAGGGCAATGACCAAGTGTCCCGCAAGGACGTGCTACGTGATGTGAGTCATGGTCCCCCTCCCCCTTTCCCCCTTTCCCATTTGATTGACACATGTTCCCAACGTCTCTACAGATGTTTGAGCGACGCAAGGAGCAGGCCGCTGCTAAGAAGGACGAAAAGACCAGTGATGCTCGCTTCCAAGTCGTCGCCAAGCGCGACTCAGTCATCATCCCCAACGCCGGACACGAGTCAGGGTATATCAACAAGCAGGCCGAGCGCGAGGCCGCAGCCAGCGAAGGACAAGGGTGGCACTCGAAGGCGTTCTCGATCATCAATCCGATCCAGGCGTCGTCTGTCAGCCCTCACACCGACGCTTCACGCGTATGACTAGCCCCAGTGATCCCAGAGGGTCGCTTGTCGCTCAATGAATCGTCGTTCCACACTTGAATTGCTCTGTTTTGGTTACCCTTTCCCCTCCCCTCTCTGCACCATACTTATCATTTTGACGAAGGGCTGATACCTCATCTGTTTTATTGAATGCCCCTTTTGTCAACCTTCCTTTTGAAATTCACGCTCGAGAGTGGAAAAGTTGTATATAGTAGCTTATCATCCAGAATAATTCCAAAAACATGGGAAACTATTGAGCTTGCACCATCATGATCATGGTTAATCAATCCGGCTGCTCAGGAACGAGAGAAGGCAAAAAAGGTTGAGGTGTTAACAGACTTTAGAAAAGGATATGGTCTCGCTCACAAGACGATCGACTCTCAACATTCCCGAGGACACGTAACTTCAATGCAATGGCTCACGAAGTTTCTGCGTCTGATGTGTCGTACCGGAGAGGAGAACGTGTACCTCCGTCGCAAAGTTGGACCAGAACTTTTCACGGCGAGAGTATTCTTCCCTGGTCGTTACGCTTGTTTGTAAGAATCGCACGTGAGCCTTGCTCCGCTCGCTCGTGATCTTCGCATCAGGTGTCAGTAGAGATGCCACATACGCCACCCCAGAGAGATCCGGAGAGCCCTCGGCGTCGGTGGGGACTGGCGATGTACCAAAGTCGATTACGAAGAGCCGAGACTGGTAAGGACCCGCGGGGATTCCAGGTATTGCATTGGTATCCAACGCACTCAAGTATAAACCGAGTTCCCGTAACTCCCGGAAGTTTTGGGTGAAGCTCCTTACACTTCGCAGTGGCTGACCCGTGGTCAACCCCACGTCGCTTGTTGGATCCACACAAAGCGAAAGCTTTTTCAGGCTACGCCAAGCGCTTGCCATGCTCGCGATATCTTCGTCGTTGTACGGCATCGTCATGTCAGAGCGTATACATAACTCTCGCAGTGCCGTACATATGAGTAAAGGACGGATGAGACTGAACGGTATGGCATGTGAGGAAGGATCTTGATCAACGGTATCGGAGTAGAGGGATAAGCAGAGGGCGGTAAGACTAGGTTGCAAGGCTGACAGACTTG
Organism: Tulasnella sp. 332; assembly: GCA_019632285.1. NCBI lineage: Eukaryota > Fungi > Basidiomycota > Agaricomycetes > Cantharellales > Tulasnellaceae > Tulasnella > Tulasnella sp. 332. The sequence goes on from WSTV01000016.1 coordinate 22,805, forward strand.
AGCACAAGTTGTAGAGGGGGGCATGTTTGTGGAAGTCTCGGCTGATGAGCGTGAAATCGTCCAAACGCGGTTGGTGTGATCTCGACATGACCTTGGCGGCATCGGCGAGCGATGTAATCAGCGCAAGGTATTTTAGAGTTGCGAACCCCCCCTGCTCCCAATCAAAGTCCATCCCTATCCCATGAGGGACTTGATACTCAAAAAAGCTCCATAACTCATACTCCTCCAGGAAGGGAAGTGCCGCAAGTGTAGCGACAATTCGCTGAGATGCAGAGTAGTGAGGGAGACCTACCCGAATCAACCGCCTTTGACTGGTGAGAAAGTCCGGCAGCCTCTCTAAGAACGTTTGTGTGTGTGTCTTCAACGCGATTCTGAGTTCGGTTAGAAGGATATTTCGAGGCGCAAGGAATTTCAGGACTTTGATGCAGGCGTCCCCCAATGGTTTTCTGCAGTTGATTCGGAGAATGGCGATGGTTGGAACGAGGAATGGAAGCAGCAGCATGAGGGCTTCTTGGTTGTCAACCGTCCAGCAGACGCTAGTCAGGTTAGGGAACATTGAACTCTCTGAGGTCGGACGGTGGAAGAACATATACGCCTTGCCTCGGTTTGATGGGAGGCCTCGGTGGTCACGGAAGCGTTGAGCTTGGTCATATTCAAGGGAGTGAACATAGCCAGCGTATCGACCGAAGCGCCCCCAATCGACATCATTCAGTCCAGACGTGAATTCCTACAAAAAGCCAGACATCAATCCCAATGCTATTGAGTGCGCGTACTTAGCCACTCACCCATGCGCTGTTTTTGTACGCCAGACTAGACAAGATTTCCAAGAGCGGATAAAAGCTTTTCATGTCCCTCCATAGCCAGGACAACGAGCGGGTGCTCCAATACTGGCATGTCTGCGCCGCCGCAGCTTGTGCTGAGGGTGTAGCCTGCCACAATATGTTGTCAAGTACCTCGGGAATGCCGAGCGCTTTTAGAGATCGGCGTGAGTAGTGCCGTTTGTACAAACTGCTAAGTTTTAGGAGACTCGCCTGCTTCCATTTTAGTAAGCTTGATGTGATGAGGGGATCCGAGTGGGCAGAGTGAAAATATGAGTCGTCGCCGAGAAGCGTTGTAAGGTCACCTCAAGGCGGCCTAGATGTTTTCCCACCGTGAAGGAGCCCTGGCCGCAAATCCCCCCTTTGAATCCACTGAGCAAAGTTGACGCATGAGATGTGTTCCAAAATTGACAGGGAGCGCTCCATAAGAGATATAACCCGATAAAATATGATGAATAATATAATTTATGAGACAAGCAAAACTGTACTTGGCAGGTTTGCATTGGCATCAATCAAACGATCTTCTTTCGCTTTCGAAGTCTCGTAGGCGTAATAAGCGGCTCGTCATCGGTCGTAACGGTGGTCCCTTTGCGCTTAATAGGCGTTGCGGGGAGACTTGCCACCACCGTACTGGAGATAGACAAAGATGGTGACGGAAGCGCCGATGGGAATATGCCATGATCGGAGAAGGACTTGAGATCGCTGGTAAATAGGACCTGTTGGCAATAACGACTTGAGATGTGAGCCTGAGACAAGATTGTAACATTGCTCTTTAGGAACGAACCGAATGTGCCCAACCCGCGTACTCTCCCCAAATACTTGTGAACTTCTTCGTCAATTGCGCATATAGAAGTGGAGTCATCGGCACTTTCCCTGCTGATCCGCGTAGACCGTAGTGTTTGACTGCAATTTGGTAGACATGCGTGTCTACCGGCACGACAGACGCCTAGACAGGACAGTTGAGTCGCTCTACAGGTAAGCTGGTGGATCATCGAGGCTTGCCTTATCTAAAGACATCAGAAGAATACAGTCTGCGACCTTTGGTCCGACACCATGCAGTTCGAGCAGAGCCAGCCTCGCGTCCTCGATGCTCATCTTGCGCAAACCCAGCAACCATGCCATAGGATCATCGTGCCTTTCGCACAAGAGGGCGGCTGTCTTCTGGATATACTTTGCCCGATAGCCGAATCCCAAATCGCGCAGCACACCGTCGACGGAAGGGGAGGCGAGCGCTTGGGGAGGCGGGAACGCGTGAAACGTCTGTTGCTGAGCTTCGGTGTCTTTGTCTGTCGTAGGGAGCGTGACGAGTGGCGGCGAATAATGGATACATAGTTTTTGAACCATGCCGGTGATCCGCGAGATGTGATTATTCTGAGAGCAGATGAATCTGAAGGGTCGTCAGTGGTTAGGCATATGCAGCCAACAAACACAAGCGACGGCTCACGAGATGAGGTTCTCCCAAGGATCTTGCCGTAGGATTCGGATTCCACCGAATCGGTGTTGGACCCTTTGGAAGACCTCATCGCTGACGCTCCATTGCCTGTACAGCTCGACGAGATCCACGTCCAATTGAAAGTAATCGCGGATCCAAGCCAGGGTGGTTCCATCCCGAAGCGCGTCCTCATCTCGCGAAGCACCTTCAGTAGGAAAGATCGCGCGATAAAAGAGAGTGCTTGGAGTCTGCCGTAGGCATACAACCCGGTCATGTAGCGCCAAACGCCATTCATGCGCTGGAGTCTCGACGAGTGACATCTCCAGCTTTGTCGGTGTGGTTAGGTGTGATCCCGTAGTGAGAGGGATGCATTGCCACCGAAAGCTCTGCCCACACTTCAGAACCGCTGGTAGGCTGAGCTGGGCGATGTTCAGAGGTATGGAGCGAAATCCAGCCGACATGGTGGCTAGAGCACAATTTCAGTTGTAGCCAACCAATTCACATTTCTTCACACGATGTGAACCTACCTTGATAGAGCATTGAGATTGCTGTACATCCTGCACGACTTCACCCTAATGATCTGCTCACGATACCACAAGAAATGAGTAGAGCGGTGGGACTCTTGAAGGAAACCAATGCAAGGAGGTTGTTGACCAGCGGAGTCGTGATCGGCGCGGCCTTGTGGTCTGAAGGAACACTCCTCTGTGCCGATTGCCACAAGGCCGGGTATTGTAGGTAATGAAGTCATGCTGAATGAATGTGTTCTAGATTAACGAGAAGTTTGATGGCGATTTCAGATGATCGTCTAAGGATTGAGAGGCCGGTTATTGCCAAGCAAATTGTGGTGGATGTCGCTACGGCAAAACGATCCAATGGAACTTACATGAGGAACGCTCACTCAAATGTTTTTAGCTCATCGGCTCTACTACACCTTGGCTGTGATACAGGTGATTAGTGACCTAGACATCCAAAAGCTACCCTGAAACAGGATATATATATACGGATATAAGACGGAAATACAATTGTGAACATCTTTTATCTTTCAACTTGCCAACCATCCACCGCCTTTCTCTGTCCTTCACATAAACTTGCAGCTTCGCTCAGGGATAAGAGAACACTACAGTTTTGGGGGCCAGCAAGCACGATAGATGTGAGTAGTGATATGTCGCTGATTTTCAAGTTTTCCTCGTGATGATCCATGCCGGGGCCATATGAACCTTTCAAACATCTTGTTTGGGAAGGCTTTGATTCACGACCGGCTGCTAATGTCTTATGCTCAACGAGCTGTGACTATGCTGACTCTTGCCTCCATTTGATTGACACCTCCGGCTCAACCGACGCTCAAAATAATTTGAATTTGCTTCAACCCACATAGATTTCAGAGGGGGTGCTGCCTATAGCAAGACCGATTGATCATTAAAAGCATAGTAACATGCGCTCTACAATTGCTCTACCATGAGAATGCCTTCTACACGGCCCTCGCAGGCCGTCTAGGGTTGTTCGTGTAGGAATCCCCGGACGGCATAACAAGGAAGCGAACACGCAGCGCCAAAAACGTATACCCAAAGCGTGGACTCAAAGAAGTACTGACTTCTTTCGTCGCTACATAAATCTCATCGATCTGAAGCTATCCATATCGAAACATAATTCCCCCTCCTAGTCAAGCAACCACCCTCACGCTCCTTTACACACGCTCTCTTTTTTACACTTATTTTTGGAAATGGCAAACCTCGGATGGTTGGCCTTGGCGATATGTTGGACAATTGCCCCGATGGTGCTAGGCTCCGTAACAGTGTACATGAACGACACGCAGTTGATTTACACAGGGACTGGTAACTCAGGAGACAGGTATGATATGTTACTTATCTGGTCCATCAACTCGCATAACATTTCATGCCTTGCAGTTGGGGGGATGCTGCGTATTATAGACCCACTTGCGGAGGGTATCGCTTCTCAGAGGCCGTCGGCAATTCTGTATCTTTGAACTTCCACGGTAAGCAGGTCTACATTGCATAGCATTTGCCATCTTCTGTCTTATCTGTTGTACGTCTCTCCTTAGGCACGGAGGTCACCGTCAATATACTCACCGATACAACTCACGGCGGGATCGCGACAGTGATCGTCGATGGGGCTGTCTTACAAAATATCGACACTTCCATCTCTGTTAGTGCAACGCAGTGCGTTCCAGCGACTGCCACGGCGTCGAATCTGGTTGATGGGCCACATAGCGTCACCGTAGTGCAGAATACTACAACCTTCATAGACATGCAAAGCTTTGTGTGCGTCGTCAATATATGCAGGTGAGTTCCTTGCTGACGATCGGATTCCGATGATTCTAGCTACACTCCATCAGCATCAATCCTTTCATCGGTAATACCAGCAATACCAACATCGATGTCTTCATTAGTAGTGATGGTTTCTACCGTGGTGGCTGAGTCAACAACAGTCGCGTCGGTCGCAACCACTGCGCCGACGGCAGCATCAAGCTCCAGTTCTGGGACGTCTAAAGCCCCAGTCATCGGTGGAGTCCTCGGTGGCATATTCATTGTCCTAGTTGTGGGAGTTCTGGTCTACGTTATGAAACGTCAGCCATCCCAGCGCGCAAAGACTCACGACCTCGATTTGGGCTCCGTCCAAACTACGCCTTGGGGTTATGGAAGCTCGCCTACACCGTTGCCAAACACACACGGATACAAGGAGGCATTCACACCAAGTTCCGCTTATGAAAGTAATTCGAGCTTCCCGGTTAATGTAACGTACAGTACTCAGCCGAAAGGTGCTCCCACTCAAGACTTAGATCAAGAAGGAAAGGGCGTCAACCAGTCCCAAAATTCCGACCTTGATCGCCATCTGCTCCAGAACCTCATGGCCCACAACGTCGCAGCCCCGGCAATTGCACGCGTCATACAGCTGATGGGAGGAGAAGAAACCAGAGGCTCAGGTACGGCTGGTACTACGCATGCGATAGAAGCGGAAGAAGACCGAGCGCCACCGCCAACATATGATTTCAAAACTGAACGGACATAGTTGAATCATAGAGGTCTGTCAAACGAGTCATTGTGTGATGATATCGAGATGGAATGCTAAACTCTGCGCCTATGACTCTGCAGTTCGTGTCTCATTTGGATGGCAATATTTATGCGAAGCGACGGAAAGCCTGGCCTGGGAGTCATGCTTTGACACCGCACATCACAATCGTTTTCTCTCTCTTCATACTGCTTATTGTATCTTAGCGATATTGGGATGTGAAAGTTTATACCCGTTCTTCTATGTGCAAAAGCGATATCTTGAAGCTCTGTTGGGGACTCGCGGAGTAAAGCCGGAAGCGCCGACAGCCTGCCTCGTTGCGGAAGCGTTTGACAGCACTTCTCGACCTTTCCCTCAATAGCTACTTCCCAATTGACCGTCAAAGTGGCTAAGCGCCCCAATACCTCCTGAGAATGATTGAAGCTCTCAGACTGCTGATGTTCTGGGCGCTTGTGCTGTCGGTCAGCGCGCAATCTGGCGAGGTGACAGTGTACATGAACGACACTGCACTCGCCTATACAGGAAGGGGTTTTTCTGGGGATAGGTGCGCGATTAAGGACCAAAGGCACATATTTCTTTCGACTGCTTAGTATAATTTCGACGCTTGTCTTGTGCAGCTGGGGAGACCCGGCGTACTATAAGCCAAACTGTGGTGGCTATCGCTACATGCAATACATCGATGACTCGGTGTCGCTCATTTTCACGGGTGAGGTGGCGTAACCATAGCCTGTCAAGGATGCCTTGGGAACTGATACAGAACATCTATTATCTTTGCGATGGTGTTTGCATAGGCACCTCTATGACGGCCTACTTCCTCGCGGATAGTTCATATGGTGCCACTGCCCATATCATGGTCGACGGAGGTTCCGCTTCGCAGGATGTCAACACCATGATATCTGGCAACACAGCTGGAGAATGTGTTCCGCTCAGCGCGACCTTCCCAGGTCTCGCTCCGACCACGCACAATGTGACTGTACTCTTGAGTGCACAAACCACATCCCCGGGATACATAGACATGTCGCATTTTGTGTGAGCTATCATTTATTTACGGACCACACGTCCCCTTGATCCCTCATTCTTAGATACGCTCCTGTGGCAACATCGACAACACCCTCGTTAACTGCTTCTGTTGGCGTGGCATCCTCCTCTCCCGCTTCTACTGGCTCAGTCGTTACAGGATTAGCATCTCCGAGGTCTGGCCCCGAGAAGTCCAATGCCCCGATTATCGGAGGTGTCGTCGATGGGATTGCCGTCCTAATGATCGGCGGGGTCCTGGGGTGCATTTTCATACGTCAACGACGTCAAAACCGGGCTTTTCGCAGATCACCATCACTTCACCCTGTCGAAGAGCCTTGGCTTCGCAGAGAGCCGTACTCTCCCAATGCGACGGAATATAAAGAAACTGCCGTTACGCCGACTTTCTCGCTGAGCACTATCCCTAACGCTTCCGTAGTTCCGACGATCGCCGCTCGACCGGCACATCGCATGTCGAACTCGAACTCGGGCCAAGGGCAGACATTCAACAACTCTCCGACGGAAGCGAGCGCCGTCCTTGACCGGGCTCTCTTAGAGAATCTGATAAATCACGATGTTCCAACGCAGGCGATCGCGCGAGTCATAGAAATGATGGCAGGAGGAGAGGGAGCTAGTGCGTCTGCCCTTGGTAGAGTGCCTATGCGGCCGCCACGGCCACGCTATGATGCTAACGATCACCCCCTCGCGTGAAATGTCAACAAGCACTCGGTTTCCTTAATCCCCAATTATGATTTTAACCAGACTTATATAAGCGTTACGAAGACAGAATCCTCCATCGCTCATGATGTATATTCTCGGCGGGTGGCCATTGACGAGGCGAGAGCTCGCCTCCTGGGGTGTACCCCGCCTCCTCGGCGGCAGATTCACGGGAGACTTTACTTGAAATGGTCCTCTAACCATTTCCGAAAGCACGAGGCGCGTCGTGGCCCGCCAATATCCCATCAGAGTGATGTCAAGTCTAATCAACCCCTTTTGCCCGCGAACGCCCCGACAACAAAACGTGCGAGATGATCTTCCCCCGGCTGTGACTGCTGTATGTCCCACATTGGCTTCATGTCAGTGTGACGGGTGCTGTGTCATGCTTGTCATATACTCTCTACTGCCTAATGACCAAGCTTGTGAATCCATTGATACTATGATTTACCGATACATGAGTGAGTTGAGTTGAAAGAGTCAGTAAGGGCGAATACAGGAGCGCGTAGATTGTGATGTCAGCCTACAACACCGTGACAATCCTGACTGGAACATTCATCGTTTTTTCGACGTTGAAAAACACCACTTCTTTACCAATCTCTCTTTTGCCTGAACACACCCTTCAACCTTGATCATCATGTCAGAACCAGCTACTCAAACCACCATCCCCACCTTCAAGCTCGTTCTAGGTGAGATCCCAACCATCACGGGCCCAGATATGTGAAGGAAACGATATGCTCATGCTGTTCCCTTTAACATTCGCCTGATCGCGTCCGATCGCGTCCCTAAGTCGGCGACGGTGGGACTGGAAAGACGACATTCGTCAAGGTGAGCCCGATGCTCTCTATTCGCATACTCCATACAGCATGTTTCGTTGTCCTCGTGTTCGTTGAGGCTGACTCAAAGCCACCCCTCAACCCCACTCGCCCTATCCAGCGCCACTTGACAGGAGAATTTGAGAAAAAGTACATTGGTGAGCTCCATTCACAGCCATTCGACGCATACGCGATGTGGACGCTCATGTACAACCTTGTTTAATCTGCGTCCGTGTAGCAACCCTTGGAGTTGAAGTCCACCCCCTCAACTTTTTCACCAACTTCGGTACGATCTGCTTCAACGTATGGGACACAGCAGGACAGGAAAAGTTCGGTGGTCTCCGAGACGGGTACTATATCCAGGGCCAGTGCGGCATCATCATGTTTGACGTGACATCCCGAATCACGTACAAGAACGTGCCCAATTGGCATCGCGACCTCGAGCGGGTTTGTGAGAACATTCCGATAGTGCTCTGCGGTAACAAAGTGGACGTCAAGGTGCGTTCCTACCCATTCTGAGTCATCGCAAACACGCGTTTGCTGTTTCTTGACACGTGTCGCGTGAATTTGCTATCCTTGTGGAGTAGGAACGGAAAGTCAAGACAGGCGCGGTTACCTTCCATCGCAAGAAGAACCTGCAGTATTTTGAGATTTCCGCCAAGTCCAACTATAACTTCGAGAAGCCGTTCTTGTGGTTGGCCCGGAAACTCGTCGGGTGCGTTCCACTTGTCTTTGGCGTCTCTTCTACATCCTAACTGACTGATTTTGCTAACCCTTGGCTCCCAAAGGAATCCGTCACTCGACTTTGTCGCGTCGCCTGCCCTCGCTCCCCCCGAGGTAGTCGTCGATGCTGTTCTCATGCAGCAATACAACGACGAGTTGGCCAAGGTTTGTTTCTACCATACTGCCGTTTTAAATATCATGTTCATATATTGTTTCCTAGGCTGCCGCTGCCCCGCTGCCAGAGGAGGACGAGGATCTCTAGATGTACTGTCTTCAAGCTCTTTGCCCTGTCGACTCTTCCCTGTTTGTATTCACGTCGGACCAACCTTCAACGCCCCGCTTCGCCCAGCTCATGGAGCTCGTACATAACCTTTCCATTGTGTCTGTTTCTCATGAGATATTGAAAAGTGCTTTAGACGAAGCGAGATCATCGTGTCCTATAGTTTGTTTAGATTCGTGCCAAAACGTTTCTCTGCAAGCACTGCTTCAACATCTTCAACGCGGAGGTCATATAGTAATGGTTACAATCTTCAAGTCTCAGTACTCCCCAAACTCCGCGTGTCCCGTTGAAGATGCATGGGCCCGAGCCTCCTTCTCACCCTTCAAGCCAACGCCGCATTTCTGTAACGAGGCCAAGGTGTGTATCTTCAGAACTCGGGGACAGGATGCACTATCCACAGTACTACTTCTGCGCTTGGGTACATACCTCGCATTTAAGAGTGAATGTTGCGGTGTTTGTGAAGGCCTTGTTCTGCCGTAGATGGCTAGCCATGGTCTCGGCACCCTTATATATGGCTTGATTTGATACGGGGAAGACGGTGGTATGGAAGTCTAACGGGGCGCCCTCCATTGGTGCCAAGGAGACGGCGTCGTAATCTACATGTCATTGATTGTCAGCAGGGCGGGTTCAGTGAAGAAGTCGGCACGTACGTATGCCAGAATACAACAGTATCGCTCTGGGTCAGATACATATAAGTGGGCGAGTAGTGGCAAATCAATAGTAGGAAAGAAATAATTGTCATGCCTGTTATCATTGCCTTGACCAAAACGATCACAGCGCCCCGTCTCCACATCGAAGCTAGAAATCTCGGTCTTGTAGTGTTCGGCGAAAATGGCAAGCTCTAGTGATGTAGGTAGGCATAAGGTCGCCCATCCTTAAGCTGGATCAAACGAAAGGAGGAAGTCCAACCTATTGCACCTCTGAAAATGAATGGAAGATCGTGAATGAGAGTCATGCTACATAAAGCTATGATGTTAGGTCTCTCACCCCCAGGCTGATGGTTTTGATATAGTCTTAATGTACTCATCCCTAGGCTGTCTGAGGTTTCAAAAGAACCTTGTAAGAACGATTATGAGATCCATTCCAGTGCATGGGATAGATGGC